>JANEYF010000134.1:362500-622696 GCA_029963845.1 Rhamnusium bicolor | reverse complement strand
CGGTTTGGCTGTATATATGCACCGTGGCCTGCGCGGGGTGTGGTAAAATCGAGACTATATTTCACTTGCATCTGATATAGACCCTTAAATACATCGTATGTGTAAAGATATATCATACATAATAGTATATGAATATATCTTGAACACAAAAAACTATTGGTGAATGAGAAAATCTGATAACATAGTTATCCAAAGCCAAAAAATATATAGGAAACAGGCATTTTTTTGCTTGGGGCAAAAATTGTGTTAAGTCAGTGTTATTAGTGTGAATTACAGAGACATAATTGAAATTAATTGAAAAGATATAGAATAACCGAAAATAGGTAGCAAAGGCATCCATAATTTTACGCGGATAGTTGATAGGTGTATTATTGATACACATAGTTTCTGGAATGTTCGTAACATCTAACATATTATTCAATTAAAGGAAGGTAGAGGCTATACAAACTGCGGCTTTTGTTAATTACGCTGCTAAATTATATCTGTAATATCTGCATTGCTGCAAATTATATCATTACAAACTGTAATGGTAGCAACTCTACAAATCACGTATAAGCTAAACCACATAACTAATGCTTCTACTTTATATTACGCCATGACTAGATCAGCGTTTGGCATTGCTGCATTACTAGTGTAAAATTCAATTTAGTACGGTCAGAACGAACGCTTCGATTTTAACACGCTTTTATTAGCTTCACTTGTATGTTTGTTTGTTTGTTTGTTTGTTTGTTTGTAACCGACTCTTTGGACTCGATTTTGACCCACTTTAAACGGACAGATTTAATTGAAACTTTGTACACTTACGAAGAACCGGTAACAATACAATAATTTGATAAGTTTATATCATTATCCTGATCAAGATCGCCAGTCCTTTCCTCACGTATCCTCTGCGTGAGAGCAAGAGGCTTAATATTGTAAGTATATTCCGTGATTCTCAGTTCGGTCGTTGGCCGAGCGGGCAAGTCTTAGTCGACGTGAAACGACGGACTCCTCGGGCGTGAGTTCAAATCCCATGGCTGAAATAAAAAAATATTTTTTTTTAGAAATATCTGTTGGATCGTAATATGTTATAATATTAGCATCAATAAGCAATATAAATATAGTTTAAAAAAAACTACAAAACACGCTTTCATAGCACATCAAACTAAAAAGTGAAAAATAAATATAGTTTAAAAAAACTAATAAACACGTTTTTAAAGCACATCAAACTAAAAAGTGAAAAATAATTATTAATATAAACTGAAAACAATAATGAACGAAAAATACTAGTATTATTGTGAAAAAAACGTGGGGCGCTTTGTGCCATATTTTTTCGTCTATCGAGCAACCCACGCTTTTTTCACAATAATACTAATATTTTTCGTTCATTATTGTTTTCAGTTTATATTAATAATTATTTTTCACTTTTTAGTTTGATGTGCTTTAAAAGCGTGTTTTTTAGTTTTTTTAAACTATATTTATTTGTTAAATATATCATACTGAAACTACAATTTTAATGTTATGTTTGTAATCACTTAAATTCATTAAAGGAAATAAGCATATTGACTTCTTGCGCAATTAAGACCGCTACAAAAAATATGCCATTTTAAAACCGTTTTGTGTGTACGTAGACCTTTTTTGAACATCATGTAATAATAGCTGTTTTTGTATACGCTCTCCAAAACGGTAAATTAGGAAACTATTTAGATTAGTGATGGGAATTATCGAGATACGATAATCGAATTAGTCGATTATTTAAATATCTCGAGATAATCGATTATGATTTCTAAAAATTAGTAGTACTAATATTAGTAGTTAAGAAAATTAGTTAGCGGCATCCGATTTGATTATTATCTCGGTTTCGAAGTTGAAACCCTCGATCGTCGAACACGATAAAGTACAAAGTACAAATTAGTTAGTTGCAGCAACAGATTACAGCAAACCTATAGATTTGATTTAGTAAACCAGATACAATAATTGGCGAAACGAAATGATTTTTTGTAAATAGGTACATAGTTAATTTTTTTAAATAATTTAAAAGTAGTATTTTAAGTTTCAAACTTTTAAATAAATAGTTGTTGTTAAAGATACGACACTCCGTCGGCATTCTTTTGATCTCGCGCTATTGTCTTCAGTGACCTCGTCCCTTTAAAAAGGTAGGAAAGTAATGTATTTTGTGAACAATATTCATAATGAGAAATATCCATTACGTATTTTGTCCATAATAGAAATGTGTGGTGTGTGATTTTACGATATATCTAATATATAGATTTCACCAATTAGAGACATACCCCAATGCTGCACAAGCGCAGTATTCACAGATAGCCCTTTAATGGCTTTTAAATTGCTATGATATCTCTATCTCTCTTGAAAATAAGTCACTCTCTCGGAGTGTCGCATCTTTATGTATATATTTAATATTTGCCTACTTGTAAAATAAATAAAACATAAAATACACCAAAAAATCATTACGTAATACCATTTATTATAAATAAATGCATCCAACATGGTACAAAAATAACAAATAACTTAGGAGGTTCAAATTACTAAAATTAATTCTCCTAATATTAATCGATTATTAAATTTTTTTTCGATTAATAATAATCGATTATTGAAATATCTCGATTATTCATATCACTACTATATTTCTGCATGCAAAAATAAAACACTAATAATAATAAAAAATTAAAAATACACTAATAACCATTAAATAATATTTGTATCCGAGAATTGCACTAATCTCTAATATATCGTTACACGTAAGGCCGTTTTCCTTATCTAGCATTTTCATCGGCTTGAAAATATGCCTTTAACATATTCACTAATTATTCGCCATTGTTATCACTACTTTTTATCAACCGAACAAATTATAAATAATAAATAACGGTAACACAATAACTTTGAAAAACTTTAATTCATCAAATTTCAAACATGTGATTTCGAGCAATGACACGATGCGCGTATAAATGCATTTGAACACATGTTAAGATTGTTAAGTTTAGTTGTTTGCCGTCGGCGGCGGTTTGGTAGTGCTAAACTGCGGAATGTAGGTCTGTCATTCAGAGTTATTATATCTTGAGTGCAGAACCGGATTGAGTAAGTCGTACCAAATTTTGATACAAAATTCTACTAGAAATCAGAAAATTGTACTAGAATGCTTTTTTGGAAGCATTCTTTTTATGAAATAATAAAAAAACAGTATGAACCGAGACCCATTCTTGGGAAACCAACTTGGAAGAAAACGTATCGTTTTCCTGTAAAATATTTTTAACAATTGAACTTAATTAATCTGGTGACAAGCAGAATATAATTATGTTACAGAAGGGACAAAGGCTCTCAGAACATAAAAAAGACACAGCAGAAAGACATGTTTTAAGAGTAGTCTATCTTTTTCTAAAATAATTTCGTAATCAAAACGAGTATTTCTGAGCTACGAACGCCTTAAAAACATGTTTACTAAAAATTAATGCTGATTGCTGATAGGTTGAATACAAATTTCGTGTAATTCCGTGATTGGTTAAATTAAACTGTTTGCTTACATTTAGAGCACGAAAAAGTGATCAGGCAATGACAAGTGAATCATGTTACTTTTAAGACGAGCATTCGTTGTTCATTTGTTTATTGAAATACCGCATAGAGAAACAAATTATGATAATGTACTAGATTTTTGAAAGAGGTACCGATGTACTAAAAATTATTAAACTATACTGAATCTAGTACAATTGTACTAGAAATCACTGACAGCACTAATAGACTGGACGAAAATATAAAACAGAGCGTGATGCTCACGTGATCAGATCGGACTGCGGAACGCTTCGTTTTCCTATTGGTCTACCGACAATAAAATCGAGGATGACGAACCCCACCTATTTTACTGAATTGTAATCAGGCACGTCGTTTATAAGAGAGAGCAGTTATTTGGTATATTTAATTTTTTTTTATCAATCGCTATTTCTACTGTTTTGTGTCCGGGTTGTTTAAAATACGATACAAAATGTCTAGTACCGACACTGCAGATGAAATGGGAAATAATGTTGACTTAAGTCTACCTAGAAAATGGTTAAATGTTATTGTAATACTAAATCCGGTCCTGTTCAGTTCTATAGTATAGAATGCTCTTGCATGTTTGCGCATCAAAAAATCTGATGACACCATGGGTGCAGAAATTTGGTACTTGAACTCGAAATTCCATTCATTTAATGGTTATTGTTTAGTTTTCTGTGGTTATAGTGCGATTTCTTTCATTATATGAATTTTTTTGCGACTTTCTATTATTACGATAGGATATTTTAATAATTTGTGTAGTGAAAATAATATATTTTTATATTAAATGCAAATACATTTGGTAGTTTCGTAAAAAACATTTGTAAACAATGTGTTGTGTGGTGGAGAGATGTTCTAATGTAAAACGTTATACATGTGAAAATGTTTAGATGCACTTATACCTTGAAAGAGAAGACTTATGCAATATACAATATTGATGTATTTCCAAATATTGCACATGGAGATATTGTTAATTATTTAGTTTTTGAGTGTAGTGCCTACACAAAGAAAGAATTGTGTGTTTGTAATTGAGTGAAGGAAGTCCTTTAAGGAATTTCCCACAAGAGAAGCTTGTTTCAATGGTAAGAATAAGTTCAATTATATCTTTCTCAATATCAGAGATTTCTTCACTGTAATTTATTATAATAGATTTTGTATATTTCCATTTTTAAATTGTACAATGCACACAAAGATGTAAATATTTTGAGTTTCCCATTTTGTATTTGTACGATTATTTCGACAAAAACAGATATTATGAAAAATGACAAATTTAATGATGTGAAAAAAATGTAAATCAATAGTGAGAAAACTGTTTTAATTTGTAGTTAGATTCTTTAAAACAATTAAATTGAATTCATTTGTTACAATGTTGTACTTTTCAAGCTGTTATAAGATGTTTAATTTTTGAGTAAAATATTTAATTTCAAAAAGTGAGTTCATTTTGACCGGTGCGGTGGCTTAATTAGATGTTATTTAGCTAATATTATTTTATGCGGTTGGATATTGTTTACAAATAAAGTTGGGTAATTTTTTTTATTTAGTGAATGAACCGTGTTACTGATTTGAACTTGTTTTTTAATCTTAATTCTACGAATATGCTTGATGATGTGATAAGAATCACCTGCAGTCAGTGGTGAATCGTGAATTGGTCGCTAATGCAATGTACGTAAAAATAGGTCAGTGTGACTCGCCCATTGACCAGCCAAACATAGTTTATGACTGTTTCAAAACGATTTGTTCATTAATAAATTACAGGATTACTTCAAATTTTTATAATCGCATGGTAAGTAACTACTTAAAAAATAATAATCCTTTTATAAATTTTAAAAAAACGAAATTAAAATTGTCGGTAGCATTTTATAAGTTTATTGTTATCGAAAAATTTGGTTTTAGTTGTATATTCCATACAAAACACTTGAAAAAAAATGTTAATTGATGCAAAAAAAGGCAAAATTGTACATTTCTTACATTAAAAGGTATTTTAAAATGTTTAAAAAATTATTTCAAATAGAACAATTAATCGCTTAAGTAAAAAATCTTGGATTATATTTAGATTATTCATTTAGATTCACACACCACGTAAGCCAACTAAATAAAAGAGTAACTTAAAACGTCTGTATGGATGTCGTGTTATTTTAAATAAAAAAACTAAAATTTTGTTAACTAATTCTTTAGTTTTAAGTCACTATAACTATCCTGATGTATATAACTTCTGTATGACTAAAGCTGATGTAACACGTATACAGAACACAAAATAATTGTCTGCAATTAATTTTTGGTCTATGGAAGTATGATGCAACTAGTCATAAATTAAAGGAAGTTAATTGGCTGTCTATGGCAAAAAGACGATTATTACATTGTTGTTCCTTATACCACAATATTATGACAAATAAAACACCTAATTATCTATGACTTTTAGACATAATGTTCACACATGAGATACTAGAAATAATTGGTTAATATCTCCTTCAAGGCATCCTACATCATTATATAAACGTATTTACTTACAGTATTTACAATATATACAACAAAATTCCAGATCATATCAAAAACTTAAATTTAAAATAGTTCAAATTTAATATGAAAAAGCTCATTAGCATAGGTTCAATATTTCATAAACGCTAATCACAGTTTAACAACTTGTTCCCAGCTTGCATTTCTATTTTTTTCTTTTAATATTTAAGATTAACAATTGTAAAACAATTCCTTCCATTCCTTTTTTTTTGTATACTATCCTGCATCTATTTTATACAATTATCAGTTAACGTTTTGTGGTAGAAGTGTACGCGTGTATGTGTATGTGCGTGCGTGTGTGTGAGTGCGTGTGTGAATATTGCTGGCTAGTGCTGGAATTTCCGGGTTGAGTGTAAGGATGCTTCTTATATTTTATGTAAGAAAGCAAACTCCGCCTTTTGGTAATAAATACAAATGGTATTACTCTTATTTTTTAATTTTCTCTTTATTTATTTCTTCTGTTTATATCTATTGTATAATTTTGTAAACAGTTATTCATTTTGGACAAAAATTTAAATCGATGAAGTCTTCCACTATGTGGTCAGTACGTCTATTAACTGGAAACGGTCCTGTTCGTTACAATGAAACGTTATATTTTGAAGGAGTGTTTGCAATGGTAGTTGAGAGTATTGAGTTTATCAAGTCCTTACATTACCGCATCGCTGAATTAAATTAACCAACTATAAGTGTCCATTACGTTGTGTAGTATCAGGCAAAATTGTACTTTATACCACACTAAAACATGACTAAAACCAAGTTAGATTACCTAGACATACATTGGTCCCCATTGTGTCTAGATCCGTTAATGGTAATGGGTTTGTATTAAGTTATAAAATCAGGATATGAACTATGAACTTCCATAGCAGTGATTCGCTAGAAACAAACTGTCCAAAAATTTATTACAAATGCATTACAGTAAAGTAAATGTGTAAGTTTGTTCGCTTATTTGAAAACTCCAAAGTTTTTATAAATTAAAAACTGAAAAGAAAATTAAACTGCAGAAAATTTTTAACTTCCCGCTAAGAAAATTGAAAATTTTCAGAAATCGGGAAGTTTCACCCCGATTTTCGAAAATCGAGTTTTTGTCAGATCTCCACGTTTTGAGGTCCTAAGAAGCTATTCTGACTATTCCCACGATGGTGTCTGCATGGCTGTATGTATGTGTGTGTGTGTGTGTGTGTATGTGTATGTGTACGGTGAATGTAAACCTCTCATAACTTTTGAACGACTTGACCGAACGAAATGCGGTTTGCGGCATTCTAAAGGGGTTGACTCAACTTAGATTTCCTGGAAATTAGAACCGATTCGACTTGGTAGATTTTGAGAAATCTCAAAAATAAAATTTTCAAAAATTTGTTTTTCTGGAATATCTTTTAGACTACTAAACCGATCAATTCCAAAAATCTAATCAGCTCTTCTCCTTATAAAACAACGTCGATCGTCGTAAACCGCATCAAAATCGGTTGATTCTTTCGAGAGATATCGATTACGGAAAATTCGCAAAAAAAGTGTTTTTTTTTTTGAAATAGCATTCAAAATCCCTGTCGGGTCGATTTTTGGTACTAAGATAACTTTTTGTACTTAAAGAATTGCGTTGAATGCCGTAAACTGCATCAAAATCGGTTGATTCGTTCAAGAGATATCAATTACGAAAACTTCACAAAAAAAGTGTTTTTTTGAAATAACATTCAAAATTTTTGTCGGATCGATTTTTGGTACAAACATAACTTTTTGTACTTGAAAAATTGCGTTGAATGCTGCAAACTGCATCTCGATTGGTTAATTTGTTCAAATGATATCGCAGTTCAAAAATTACAAAAAAAGTGTTTTTTTAATATAACTTCGAGAATTTTCACCTAATCGTAGAGTACAAAAATGTGTATAATATTTTGAGCTCGGAGAGCTCAAAAGTTAACTAATACGTATATTTTTGAGCGCTTTTAGCTCGAAAATAGCGGGAAGTTTCAGGGATGGCCTGCAGGGTCAACTGATTTTCCGATTTTTTAGTATTGGTTTAACAAAACCTGACATATTATTGCTTCTTATTTATGCATTTCTAGAAAAAGAATAATAAAATAATTATTGAGTTTTACAAAAGCATTCTTTCAAAGCTAACATGATAATGATAATTAATAACTAGTTTTTTATATTTTGTAATGCCCAAAAATTATTTTATTATTTTGCATTTGTATTTGCTTAAATGAACATGGACATTAATTTTGATATAATTCATAATTTTAAGTGCCAAGTATATTTATTTATTTATTTATTACGATACGGATTATATACAGGACGAACCCACAAGTTGTATTCACTAACATATGTCAAAAATATTAAAGTACAAATAGAGAACTACAAATGAATGAGAATATAAAAAGACATGAATTACAAAAATACAAAAATGCAAAAATACTAACGCTAATAAAGTAAATTTAATTTGAAATATAGATTTAAAATTATATAGTTAAAATAATATGGGGCAGTACTAAAGATAAACATACTAATACAAGGGATATTGAATTAAAATTAAAATTATAGGAGAAATATCAAGATACCAGGATGGAAAAAAAATTAAAAATTTAATAAATAATACATAAATAAGAACTAAATAATCAACAAAAATAACAGACAGAATCATGCATTTTGGTGAAAGTATTTTTTTTAATGAGTTTTGAAAATGTGTAAAATTGTCAGAAAGTAATCAATACTAATAATTTGAGAGAGATTATATTATTATAAGTTTTAATTGCCCTATGAAGAGGGGAATTTAAATAGTAATTTGTATTACCTTGCTCCACGAAGAATAGATTGTTGTTGTTGTTGGTGGGGAAGTAATAGCTCTGGTGATACCAATTAGCCAGCCCATTGTACAGGAATAGAGATTAGTGTTTTGTGAATTTCCATATTTATTTATATCAAATTTTTTTTATGGGCAGGTGTTTTGTCCTAGTTTTTTTACAAATCTCTTTTAATGGTTCTAATATATTTATAAATTGCATAATGTATGTTTGTGTTATCCGAGCTTAATAAACTAAGTTTATTGGAAAATAGATTCTTAATTTTAAAAAGTTTTGGTAGAGATTATTTATATAATAAAAATACTGTGGGCACTCGAGAACTAGGTGCTGCAGATCTGCAATTTCTCCACATATACATTCTGGTGCGTTTGCCAATCCTATTCTGTATTTGTGAGCTTGATATAGGGCATGTTTTGTTCTCATCCTATTTATGGTTTTTATAAATGGGCGACTAGAGTGGTCCGAGAACCATGTGCTTTTTCGTATACTTGGTTAAATTAGTTTTTGATTCTGTTCATATTGGTGTTGCCAGTTACGATTTAGACGTTGTTTGTATTTGTAAGTGAAATTTGTAGGTGATAACAGATTATTTCCAATGGAGTTTCCCGAGCTGGTGGCCGATTTTGCCAAAGCATCAACAATCTCATTGTTATGAATACCTACGCGTCCTTTGGTCCATATTAAAGTGATTGACTTTCCTTATAATTTTATGGCTTTATGAATGGTGAGTACATGTGTAATGGATAGTGGTAAATTAGCCGATATCTGTATATTGCTTAGGGCATCTACCGAACTTCGTCGTGTTTACAAGCATATTCCATGGCTTTATCAATGGCTGTCAGTTCTGCTCATTGGGCAGTTTGTATTTTTTGCTGACGTCTTCATTGGAATGATAGAATGCGCAACCCACTTTATTATTCATTTTCGAACCATCTGTAAATAGATATTAATGATCATTCCATTTTGTTTTTATTTCGCGGTTAAAGAAGTTATTTATTTGGTTTTCTGGTATGTTGTTGGTATGTAAATAATAAGTGGTTACTTTGTACTCATAAGTTTTGTAATCTACCGTAAAACAAGGCATTTTTATCATTTTACGTAAGACATATATAGACATCTAATTGTTTTATAATTAGTGAATTCATAACAAGACCTAAATAGGGACCCTAACATTTGATTCGCTTTTGTAGAAATATAGCATATATGCAAATCAAATAAAATCTTCGTATTGAATATTATTCCTAGATCTTTGTCTTCATTTACGGTATTTAAAATGTTATTTATCTCCAGGAGGTTCTACACGACAATAACTTGTTTGCAATTTAATCATGGCCGATTTCCTTCCCACCTGCACAAAATTAAAATAGTTGTAAGCAACCTCTGCGAATGCGGGGATATTGGTGATTTAAACCATATTTTATTCAATTGCAGACTCAAACAGAGAGATCGCTTAATACATCACCTACAGGAAATAGGTTTTAAAATGCCCCTCGGTGCAATTCATATTCTAGCAAGCAAAAATCTTGAAGCATTTAGAATTATTGTGGAATACTTGCAAAGAGTTAATATTGTAATTAAAAAAAAAGGACCCCTCCTTTCCTTTTCGTTTTCGTTTTATTTTACCGTGGCCTTCTAGTGTGTTTTTTAAGTCGCCATGAACGGCCCCTTGGCGTGAAGTGTGTCTGTATGTGTTTTTCCTGTCCATTTTTTCATTCCAATACTTTATTGTGGTTGTTTCTATTTTTCTCTTTATCTTGTCAAATCACTAAATGTGTGTAGCTGGCTAATGGGAACCACCCAAGGCCATCATAAACAGAAAAAAAAATGTTACTTGATAATTTATAAGTTGTTAATATCAATAATGTATTTCTACTGAAGGATATGTGATGGCAATTTAAAAAATTTAGGAATAGACTATTTCTATCTCAATATATGTGTAATCTGTCAAGATCATCTTGAATCTTGGAACTATCTGTTAGGCTACTTATAAAGTGACATATTTTTAGATCATAGGCGTACATAAGAAATTTAGAAAATTTTAAACATTTGGATATATCGTTTATGTAAATATTAAATAACAGGGGCCCCAAGTGAGACCCTTATGGTATGCCCGACGAGACATAGATATAATGGGATTTATAATTGCCTAATGTGACTGCTCGACACCAATTTTTTTACATATGATTCAAACCAAGTTAAAAATTAAAATTTTTTAGGATGTATTCAGCATAAACGAATAGGTTTGAATTAACAGATCGACTTCTTACAAGACCAAGCTGTTCAATATTTAATATGTTTTTCACATCACGATATAAGTAAACGAAGATTATTCCTTCACCTGACCGCATAATTGGCTACACCACATAATATTATAGTCTTGAGTTATTCCCCTGGTAAGTGGATTTACATAAGCGGACCTATAGAATGGCCTACTAAATTGTTAAATTTTACACCAATAGATTTTTACCTAGGGAAAGCACTAACAAATGAAGTTTATGAGACCAGACCTAATTACACTAAAAATTTGAAAATATACTCTCAATGAAATGCTATAATTTGATATAACAGCATATATAGAAGATAGTAAGAATTTATTTGAATCGAAGTGGGGGTCATGTTGATCGTGTTTTGTAAATGTGTCAAATATTCATACTAAAAGGAAGCCTCCTAGAACACTCGTCGAAGTAGAAGTTTAATCTAAATCCTTCTTCGCAAAGCGTGTGGCTCGGTAAGTTTATACGCTCGTCAAACCAATTTGAACTAAATATTAAAAGTAAGAAAATTTTTATTGCTAAATACCCGAATAATATGTCTTTAAATGTACAGCTATATTTCACAGGTACAGGGTGATCATTTTAAGTGCCTCACTCGATTTTATTGCTTTGGTTTTCAACAAAGAAAAAAATTCAAAAACTGCTTTTGTATTTTTTTTCTGAGGAATCAAAATTCGAAAGGAAAAAATAATTGAATATCAAATAACAAAGTTATGATCGAAAAACTGAAAAATACTAAATTTAACACCCTGTATATTAATGCTGAATTCAACATAATTTGATATTTCAGTGATCATAAATACGTATTCATATTTTTCACTTCCGATTTAATCGAAAATTTCTTCAACTTTTTTATTTTAATTTATACACTCTGTATATTCAACTCAATTTAAAGAAAATTTCTTTCTGAATTTAACAGTATATAATATATTATCATTATCTTTCATATTTAATAAGATATTGGGGTTTAAATTTAAAATAACTCCAATATGTCTTTTAAAACAAGGTCATCTAAGAAAATATATAAAAACATTTAAATTATTTATTCATTTCAGAAACTAAAGCAATTCTGTATATTCTGTTTACAATAAATGTTCGAAAACATTACTATTTTTTGCAAACGGAGCCAAAATCGTTCGATCAAATTAAAAATTCAACAATAAATAGAATTAACAACCCAATTATTTTAAGCAGATGCAGAGAGAATTTGGTCAAACGCCTTAACCACTGGTTGCAGCAATATGGTACCCTTTTCGAACAATTTCTGTGGTGTTTATGTTTATATTATATTACTTGTTATCTATGGAATTGTTTTCGTAGATGACCTTGTTTTACAAGACATATTTGTCATTTTAAATGTAAACCTCAATATCTAATTAAATAAGAAAGTTAAAGATAGCATACTTATTATATATTATGTATTTCTGAATTCAGAATGAAATGTTATTTAAATTGAGCTGAATATATAGGGTAGATCACATAAAATAAAAAAAAGTTTAAGTAATTTCCGGTTAAACAGGAAGTAAATAATGTGAATGTGATACGCATTTGTAATTGATGGAATATTATATGTTCAGCATTAATATACAGTGTCAATTTCTGTATTTTTTCAAATTTTCGACCATAACTTTTTTATTTTTGTTCAGTTGTTTTCTTTTCAAATTTGGATTCCTCAGAAAAAAATACATGTTTCTGAATTTTTTTCTAGGTGAAAAATAAAGCAATGAAATGGAGTCAAGCACTTAAAATTGTAATAGCACCGCTGCCAACATTGTAATCACAATCGCGGTTTCAATCCCAACACTTGCTACCATTATAATAAAATTAATCAATAAAATTAATCAATAAGGTCTAGGATGGAACTCTAGACAGAAAATTAGTAAGACACACAGGCTCCATATAAATAGTACGTGTAATAAAAACAATTAAAATTACATCCACACATCACAATAAATTTCCCAATACACAATAATACCCTTAAAAAATAATGAAAATAAACTCATATTGGGGAGTAGGAGAGAGCACTCGATACTCTATAAAAGATTTCTTCAGCTATAAGTTACAAAAATAGTCTAATCTCACCACACTTATTCCATAATTTACCAACAAAATTTCTAGAGTTATAGCCGAAAATAAGTAAAATAATTTAAATTTCTTCTTCCAAGTCTACTACACAGTTTTGCGTTCGCCCTGACACGTCCGCGTTGACCGACCGACTCTCTGTTAGCGTCTCCATAATAACCAAAATAATTATAACGATTACAAATTTCATAATTTAATCCTGGAATCTACATCTCGACGTCTGCTTAGATCGTCCACGTTCACCAACCGACACTCTATATGTGACTCCTTCTCTTTTGCTCTGACGGCTTTCGCAATACCGTTTTCTTAGAGTCAGCAAATTGATGAATGATAGGTTTGTTCGTAGAGACGATTTGTGATAGCTGTCTGACTATAGAGATGCGATTATTATAATAACTCTGCAATAACAAACGTTCTGATTGAAGAAGCACATCTCTACAACAATGTGTGTATGCTTCTGATAGTTTTAAACGGTTGGAAACTGCTCTACGAACAAACCTGATATAAATGGTGTACAATAAGCTACTTATACAAGGTGTATTACAAAATAATCACCCTGTACTTGTGATGGATGTACAGTGCAATTCCTACAGATGAACGTGCTTTATGGGTAACGTATGCAACTCAACACATACCTTTTAAAATCAGAAAAAATTCCCTACTAGAAAATATCAAAAATTATCCCATTTTATTTTTAAAAAATGACCTGACCTCCACATTGGATAACACTGATATAAATTATAAAATGGCAGAAATGTGCACAAAGGTGCCTAATTTTCTTTTTCAAATTAGTTTTTTATGGAGTGGAATGAAAAATAATATTAACTGAAAATTTTTGTTAATTATTATTTACTAACTTTTACAAATCTTATCACAGATAAGTATAACATATATCTTTTTAAACAATTATTTTCCCGGCTATTTGCCAAAACACTGAAACTTGGATTACAAAAAAGATAATATGCACATTATGTTCAGTACTACTACTGACTCAATAATGTTATTTTTAATTTCAACTATTCTGTCTAATAAAACCAAAAATAAATAAAACACAAGGTACTCACCAGTTGACACTCGCTTTAAAAAACTTTAAAATATCTACCGACACGTGTTTCTGCTTGCCTTTAGCATCGTCAGGGTAGCCGGCACATTTAAAAATCCAAAATAAGGAAACTTGTAAACCCCAATGTAATAAACATTAATGGCTTCAGAGAACAGAATAATTGAAATTATATAGTGGAAATACCCCCTTATTAGGGCCAATGAAATAATTTAAAAACAAATTAAGTTCCTCTTCTTGATAAGAGTTAAAATATAGAGTGGAATGAAAAATAACATTAACTGAAAATTTTTGTTAATTATTATTTACTAACTTTTACAAATCTTATCACAGATAAGTATAACATATATCTTTTTAAACAATTATTTTCCCGGCTATTTGCCAAAACACTGAAACTTGGATTATAAAAAAGATAATATGCACATTATGTTCAGTACTACTGACTCAATAATGTTATTTTTAATTTCAACTATTCTGTCTAATAAAACCAAAAATAAATAAAACACAAGGTACTCACCAGTTGACACTCACTTTAAAAAACTTTAAAATATCTACCGACACGTGTTTCTGCTTGCCTTTAACGTCGTCAGGGTAGCCGGCACATTTAAAGAATCCAAAGTAAGGAAACTTGTAAACCCCAGTGTAATAAACATTAATGGCTTCAGAGAACAGAATAATTGAAATTATATAGTGGAAATACCCCTTATTAGGGCCAATGAAATAATTTAAAAACAAATTAAGTTCCTCTTCTTGATAAAAGTTAAAATATAGAGTGGAATGAAAAATAACATTAACTGAAAATTTTTGTTAATTATTATTTACTAACTTTTACAAATCTTATCACAGATAAGTATAACATATATCTTTTTAAACAATTATTTTCCCGGCTATTTGCCAAAACGCTGAAACTTGGATTACATTGGGGTTTACAAGTTTCCTTACTTTGGATTCTTTAAATGTGCCGGCTACCCTGACGAGCTAAAGGCAAGCAGAAACACGTGCCGGTAGATATTTTAAAGTGAGTGTCAACTGGTGAGTACCTTGTGGTTTATTTTTTTTTGGTTTTATTAGACAGAATAGTTGAAATTAAAAATAACATTATTGAGTCAGTAGTACTGAACATAATCTGCATATTATCTTTTTTTGTAATCCAAGTTTCAGCGTTTTGGCAAATAGCCGGGAAAATAATTGTTTAAAAAGATATATGTTATACTTATCTGTGATAAGATTTGTAAAAGTTAGTAAATAATAATTACCAAAAATTTTCAGTTAATATTATTTTTCATTCCACTCTATATTTTAACTTTTATCAAGAAGAGGAACTTAATTTGTTTGTAAAATAGTTTTTTATGCCCTAATTTTTGGTTTTAGCAAGGGACAGGCGGTACATTATAACAGATATTAGTTGGGATTTAAAATAGCAGTCCACTCTGGTTTAAACGAATGTGTTGACCTATATCGAAAGAGTTGCACTCATTCCATCAGAACTGAACAAGGTAAATTGTACAAATCTATTTGAATCGTGTAAAACGACTTATTCAGGTTGTGTATATCGCTGGTAAATCGATTTACCGATCTCATCTAATTGAAGAAATGCAATAGATTAGAGAATTCGAGCGTGTTCCATTTTACTCCCTTTATTCATTTTCAACATGATTTATCTTTCCGTCGAAGATGACACGTTAAATGTTTTAATCAATGGCTGTTCCCTTTTATATAAAACGTTTCAGCGTAAATTAGTGTGAAAACCGATTACTAAAGTGATAAAAAATTATTCCACTTTGTCTAAATAAAAAAGTAACTGTGTTTATATAATGTCTACTTATTTATTCAATAATTGATTAACGAACTAATAATTATTAGTGAAACATTGTTTATTAAAAGAATTTGTGGCAGTTATATAGGGCGTAACAATAATACTAAGAATTTGTTGTTGACCATATTTAGGTAAATACAATGTACCGGGTATTTCATATTCACTCACTGTCGCTTATTTAGAGGTAGAAGGTTTGTTTAAATTTCATGTTTTAGTGTATTTTTGTAATAAAAAAAATTCTATAAATATGTATGAACATTTTCCAAATATCATGAAGTACTGATATAAAAGAAATTTGGTAGTTGCTCATAACTTTTTTATATTTAGCGTACATACCGTGTATCCAATAAAATGTATACACACTTTTGTAACGTATATATACGTACTTATTTCTAATAGACAACAAGGGTGTTTAAACATTTTTCAATAAAATATACCTTTATATGTTAGCGAAAAATAGTGTGCCAATCTTCGGAAATCGACAGAACGCAAAATAACATCACTGTTAAAATATAAACTTTTGCCGAAAACGAGTCATTTCCGACTTATAATTAGACACCGGACTTAGGAAAAACGTTTTTTTTTTATTTGAAAAATTCGTTGCCAAGCCATATTTGAACTTGGTAATATACCCGATATAAATGTTACCGAGGAGCACTAGATCTTACACGCAGATCGATAAAAATTTTCTCAGATAGCCAAGCAGCTCTTGGCTCCTACCGGTGTAACTCTAAAACGGTATGGAATTGTCAGAAGGCTCTAAATCATTTGATCAAAAACAATAAAGTGGCTTCTTGGCCAGAGAAAGAGTGGGATCACGAATCATCGGAACAGAACCGATACTTGGCATATCTTTAATTACTGGCAAGATGGCTATCTCAACCTGGGCTGAAAGAAAAACTCTCCAGTATTGGCAAGAGCTACCAGAATTAGTTCATTTGAAGGCGTTTATAAAATACCTTTTGAAATCAAGAGCTAAGAAACCTACCTACCTACCTACTAGACGTTGGCGAAAAAAATAGATAATTGAACAGGTTTTTTGAGTTGTGTATATTTTACAAAATATGAATATCTGTGAGTATCAATAGATACTTTTACTGTAGCTTTACACATAGCCAGGAGAAAACAAATTCCATTATTGAATAACGTCTGGAGAACACCCTGTCTTAGTGAAAATGTCTGCGTAATTTATTGATTCCTTTTTTTTTCAAGTAATTTGAAGACATTAATTTTACCATTCTTAAAAATTGCTGAAGTAGTGTCGCAACTTGTCATTGCATGTAAAAATAAAATATGATCTTAACACTTTGAATGTGACTTCAAACTTTGTGAAGAATACATTTTAGTTTCTATTTTGTCTTTTCCGGGTTTCAAGAAATAAATGATTTTATCAATAAGGGTTCGTGCAATCAATATTACTAATAAATCTACATCTGCACCTACAACAATACTTATTCTTCTATCGGATTCTTCGATTGCTGTTTCGATGACGAGAACATCAGCATCGTTTTGAGCTTGTTTAACAATGACCTTTTAGCCACTTCAAATTTTTCACATAACATATAAATGAATCGATGCTTGTTGTTTGCATTCCCACGGAATTTTTCTTGACTCGTTGGAACAGTCATGAATCCATCAAAGAGCATATCAGTAGATGAAGAAACATCGACGATGTTGCTCTTCAGCTTTGATATTTTTTTGATTATCGTTACAATCATCGAATACAATGATGACGTTATGACCATACTGTCTATGTACATAATGGACATATGTATCAAAAATTGTATCAATCTTTATTCCTTTTAACACGGTGTAAAATAAATCTTTTCTTATCTCCAAAATAGTTACTCTTACGAATAAAAATCATAATCTCTTTTTTTGTAGGAAATTCGTAAGCTACAAATTTGATAATATTTTTTCTGTAAAAGTGACCGTTAACGAGATATTCACGAAAAACAGTTTTCGGTAACTTTTGACCCCGCGTAAAATTTTTAGCGGTACTCGGATCGATGGGGACTTTTGATATTTTGTTAAGAACCAGAGTATCAAGGTTCATACCAAAATCTAGCTTTCCGGGAATTTCTCCGAAGGGCAATCTCTAATTTTTCTGGATTAGAAAATGAAGCATTCAGCTTGGACGCTATAAACACATCTTTTACCTCTATTTGTTAACACAAGGAACAAGTGCAAAATAATAAAATCGTTTGAATACTATTTATCCTTTCTGAGAAAAAGACAAGGAAAGTCGTTCTTCAGTCACCGTGTACATTTAAATTCATTCAAACACGATTGTGTAATTGGATTTGTTTGAATAAGTCGACTTCCTAAATTACAAATTATGCAAATTTGATCGTCTTTAGTCGATATTTGATGTTGATTTCACTGTTGATTGAATAAATATATTTTAGCTAATGAGTTTTTAATGTTATAAGTTAGAACGGTATCTCGATTAAATATTAAATGATAATTTACAAAATAAAAGGCATTAAAATAAGTTTTTCATTTCAGGTCGATCTCCGTCATTTGGATGAAATGAAGGGTTCTAACGTGGTGGATATCGGCATCGATTTGACAGAGTTTTACACTTCCGTTGAGTGGGATATATTAGAAGTTCCTGCTGTCAGGTATGTACGAGACAACACAATACCATATAGAATTCTTTTTCTTTTACGTTTTGTTTCTATCAGTTACACGTCCATTTATATACGTCACGTCACATTCTTCTTTGTTGGATAAACCCTGCATAAAATCACCACGTAGTTTTAGAAATAAAATAATAAAAATGCTACTAATGGATAAATTCAATTATTAGTAGTATCAAGAAAATTTTAATAGCTTGCCCCAAAACTAATGTGTATATATATGTAAGTATATATGTTTATATATGTATATATATATATATATATATATATATATATATATATATATATATATTCAGAGAGGGAAATTAGACGACTGTCTATGTTAAAAACAAATATTTTTAATTTTTAAACGAGGATTGCAGTCATGTGACCAGATAATAAAAGAAACTCTCTTTTTTTCTGTTCAAGCTTTCGAAACCTATATTATTTCTTCATCAGGAACTCTACAATAAATTATAATTAATTAAACTAAGTTATGTAAAAAGTGAAAAGTACTTACGAAAGTGGGGTTAAAGTTAAAGTTACATTCATTGAAAAACTGCAAAATCTTGACGAATTGTAGAAAATAACACTAACAATTAACTGCTAATACTATACTACCACAACTGTATAAAAATAACAACATTTTGAATGGATGTCAATGGATCCATATTAATTTGATTTCTTAGAATTATAACAGACCTCATGTGCATTTTTATGATGCAAAAAAAAAACAACTTAAAAAGAATTTGGATATAAAAACTTATTAGAGTGAAACAAAAGAACAATGACAGTAGATGCCACCAACTAGATGTCTTATATTTAGGGCCATTAATTATTATTATTCCATACTATACAGGGTGTTTTCATCAGTATGGACATTATGGTTGAAATGTAGTAAGTATAAATTATGCTTAAGTTGTCGATATCCTTTCTAGTATTAATAGTATTTGGTTCTTTGAAAATGTAACACATTTTCAAAAAACTACGTTGCTACCCTTCTTCTACCCCTACCCAAAAGGTAGGGTATATGATCACAAAACTCACTAGGCGTGGGGATGTAGCAAGCCGAAGCACTACTTAGCCCGGATAAGTCAACGAGTGCTCCGACAAAATAAAACTAGCTCAGACCTCAGGGCGTACACCCAATATATCTGAATAATAATTATAATTTTAACTAACTTACTTCTTTACTTACTGGTTCTCGTTATTGGGTGGTGCTGGGAAAATAAATATCGAATGCCTATATATATGGGTTATATTTACAAAATATATACATAAAATTAAATAATGTGCTGCTGAGTTACGTCAGCTACTAGTACTACCTTTACACAATTATTACCAAATCAATCAATTAAATCATATGTATTTGATAACCTGTTTCTCATGAATTTAACAAAAAAAAAAAGAAAGGATACTGGCACTTCAGTACCCACAATGTGGCCACACCCTGGGTTTACATGTACTCTCACACTGTATAATGGTCCAGGTTATCGGTTAATACACCAAACACAAAGAAAAAGATAAAAAAAGATATAGCAAATTTAAATCATATATAAAAGAACTAGGGCTGATAGGCACTGACGGTTGTTTCTTTTTTTGTTTTAACCTTTTAAAACACTCTCACCACTAACTTGGCTGATCGGCACTTAGTCCAGCTGCCAGGCAGGCTTCGCCCTCGTATGTGCAGGACTCCAGACTCTACGTATTTGGTCTGCCCCGAACGCGGACAATGGACCTCCTTGGACCCTTCCGTGGACCCTAAGGAAATATATATTTCATGTCACTTTTGTACCGGCTACTTACTGGAAAACCAGTGACATGCTAAAACGTGATCTTAACGGAACTATAAATTAAATTATTTACCTCTAACCAAGAGGGTGCAGGAATTCTCCAAAATAGCGAACACGTTTTTGTCAGCGTAACCTCACTCTCTGCTACCAGAAAGCACAAATCGTACCCAGCTCCTGTTTCCAGAAATCGGTCTCTTCAAACCACTTACGCAGTCCTCACTGCGAACCAAAACAATCGACCGAAAATTGAAGTGAATTCTCATTAATCCCTTGCGGATGACTTCAGATTAGTCCCTTGAGAGTCACTCCGTACGACTTGTGCCGTTCACTCAAGCAATCAACAATATGGCGAACTTTAGGAGGACGGAAAATACGTCAGCAGAATTTCGCACGGAAATATTCACCGTGCCAACTGGGAGTAAGTAGCGGTACTACGAGTACAGTAGGTACGTTCGTTGCATATCGTTAAGGAGTTTTATACTGAATAAATGCCTACTGCGATTTTGGAATGTAACAACGTTTATGATAATTTCAAAATTTAATATTTGAACGTTATTATATTTAACATTATGATTATGTAATAATGCGTGATTAGCTAAAGTGCAAGACTGTTTATTAAGTCGGATGTCACTTTTATGGGAAGTTATACGATCTTTAACCTTCCTTCTAGTTTGGCCCACATATTTTTTATTACAGTCATCACATGGTATACAATACACCACATTGGACATTGCCAAAATATCGTCTTTATCTTTCAATTTTGAAAAAAAGGTTATTAACTGTTAGTTTGTTTTTAAAGACTAATTTGACATTATTAAATTTAGAAAATATTTTTTTTAAATCTGTTATCAAGTGGACTAATGTACGGAAGTGAGCAGTAAATGATTTGAGACGGATTTTGCTGTACCCTTTGGGAATCATGTAACACATTATGTATCGATGATCTGCTGAACAATAATTTTTTGACTAATGGTGGTGGGTAACCACTATCTATAAAAAACTTGGAAAGTTTTTTTAAATTTTGTATTTTTAGCGATGTATGACTTGTAGCTATCACCCTATTTTTCATACCTACTATAAGGTTGATTTTCATTTTTTTGTGGGTGGTTGGATTCAAAATGTAAAAGCGACCAGAGGCACCTGATTTAGTATACCAAATCGTAATTATTTTATTTTCATCTCTTCTTATCAGTTTGTTGTCCAAAAAAAGGTACACTATTAACTGTATCTTCTTCTTCTATCGTGAACTTTAAATATGCATTATAATTGTTAAAAATATTTAACAAAAGTTTAGTACTACCTCTTGGAACGCTTAATATTATGTCATCCACATATTTTTTCAAAAAGGAGATTACAAAGTCAATGTTGCCAAGACAATTGTCCAACAGATCATTCATAATATACTGTGCTATTACAGCAGGCGGTCGGTGCAGCAATGTCCAGGTACAAGTGGTTACGGTTTACAAGCGTGACATTACGGTAGGATGTTAACCTCGGGACAGGTGGGTGATGATATGTACTAGTCGCGGATATGCTATATCTTTAGATTTACTCCCCGCGTCCTTTCGTAGGGCCAATTGGATCGCACGTTAACTCGAACTCGGGATACTTTGGCAGATTCAATTTTAATATGCTAGATACTGGGAACTCACTTGTGCCTTTTACGTTTTCCTGGTGAAGTCCCTCTCAAAATATTCTAGGGATCGGGGGATTCACTATAACACTGGAATCGGATTCTACTCAAATATGCTAAATACTAGGTTCCCGTCGTGTATAATATATAACCATCAAAGAATAATAACTGAATATTCCCGTGAGATATCTGCCTATATGACACGTTTAATTAAGTTTTATTAACTAGAAATAATAGGTAAACTGTCTCTTAAATTGACTAAGCCAGAGATGTGCGTGAATTGGTATGAAGCTAACAGACGGCAGCTAAAATACAAGTAACTGTTAGAAGTTATCACATCAACTTCGAACGTACTTTATTTATCTGTATTGAAGTCGAGTGTCGGACGGAGCACTTGGTCAGTTTCCACTCAAATATGCTAGATACCGGAATCTCAATCGTGATTCTTCACGTATGACACTGTAATCGGATTATACTCAAATATGCTAGATACTAGAATCCTATTGGTGCATAAATATATAATCTCAAATATTAACAACCGAGTATTCCTGATGCTCATTTCTGAATAGATAGCGCATGGTTTAGTTAATGATTTCCGAATTTTCTCAATTATCTCCAGCGGATCGGATTAGCTGGTTTTCGTATACAAACGATAAATGCAAATGAGTCAGTAAAACGGTCAAAGTGATTCTTACCACAACCTGGTTGCAGCAGATACTGGAGCTGCTTACAAGTCGAACTGCACACTGCAAACTCTCCCTTGAGAAGTGGTTCTTTCAAGCCGTGTTAGCAGTTTTGTTCCCAACAGATGACGAGAAAATCACGTGACTTCCTGCGCGAGGAACAAAATTGCGGTTGATGTGGAGGGGCAAAAATTCTTTAAGCAAACTTAGCGAAATATAGTTAAACAAATTCCCTGTGTTAATATAAACAAATGTTTATAAAATATTCTGAGGCTGAAAATCGCTTTCTCATAATTTAAAACTATGTTTCCAAAATGAAAATAATGAAAACAGTCATGAATATTCAAACTCAGTTACTGAATTTGTCATATTGTAAATTATTAAAGAAAAGAAACGGATTTGTTTTTAACAAATGTTTTCCTTCCTAGTGTCAACTATCATCCTACCCTATTTTCAAATGTACTGGGTGAATGCAAAATAACGTTTGTCTGTAATAAAGATAATTATATTAACTAAATTTCTAATATTAAGCTTGGCTCTCAAATGGATTACCAATTCTTTCCTCTTACTTAACTTACATAAATACAATAATAAAACAACTAACGTTACCGTGAGAACTAATTGTTCTTTCAAGTATTTGACATAAAATAAATTAACCCTTTGTTCAAAGCGGTTTTTGAAATACACATTAATACAAGTTATAGAATACAGGGTATATCAAAGTGAGAGAGCAACCCAATTAGGTCTTATTATAACAGCAATCAATCTACGGAAAATTCACTTCGTTATAATGCAACGTACCATGACAACAAAAATTACAAATAAATTTGTTGAACTAAGAAGAACCACAGTTTTAAATATATTACCCGCAAAATCAAGAGATGAGTATGATAAATACACCGCACTTTATCCCCCTCGCACCAGTCATTGTCTATTTCTTTCTTTTGTAAGACAACAATACGTACTACACGGCCAGCAAAAACACCTTTGAAAAAAATACCAAGTATGTCAGTTACCTATTTGGTAAATCTATATAGGTTATCTAGGCTTACCAAATCCAACCTCCTGTACCGGCCAATATCTACGTAGATCCTCACCAACTCAATAATATTACGACTATAAAGGTAAATGCACATTTGTACGCATTTTTACCGACATCGAACGTTACTTCGGATTTGCTTTACGTATTTGTGGAATTAACAGTTAAATTATGCGTTATTATACCTAAAGCTCAGTTTTGTTTTTGTTGACGAGATGAGTAATTCAAAAGACGAGTTATTTGCAATTGCATGTGCCTTATATGATGAAGAAAAAAACGAGAAGCAAAAGAAAAAACGAAGATTTTGGGTTAATGATATTGTAATGAATCATACGCATGTTCATTACTATAGTTTCGGAAATTCCCGATAGTCTTGTGCTGTCGCGCACTTCCTGCCGACATATGATGAATCACGCAGATGTTCATTCCTAGAAGTTTCTGCAATTACCGTTTGGCAGGTGCTGCCACGTACTTCCTGCCGCCATGAAATATTGACGTCACCAAGGCTAGGATTTTGGTATAAATAGTATGACTGTAGCCGAGGAAAAGCATTCAGTTTTCTGCTGACAACTACCTTCAGCGTGTTGAGCTGGGTAGTTGAGGAGTCTTAAGCGTGTTGAGCTTGACTCCATTTGGTTAGAATTCAGAATCCGACGACGACGCCGCCCGGCTGAATGTCTGGTAGCACTTTGGGGTTTTAAGCGTGCTGAGCTTGACCTCCTGGTGTTGGTAGCCATTTTACCGCTCTGCACCGCCGTCACCAGTCTAGTAATTATTTATCGCCGTGAGTCTTCAGCGTGTTGAGCTGGGCCCATGGTTGGTAAATGGTTGCTAAACCAACCGCCGTCACCAGTCCCCCAATTATTTATTGCCGTGAGTCTTCAGCGTGTTGAGCTGGGCCCGCTGCCGTTAAATAATTATCGAACGTACCGCCGCATCGAATCCTAGATGTTTTACTTCAGTACTTGGAACTGAAGCCCACCGTCACCGTGCATTCACCGAATTACACTCCCCGTAAATTAATCTCACCGATGTAAATAATATTTGTTAAATGTACTTGACTTGGTTTTATCGTTGAAGAATCAGATTTTATGTTTATTTAACTTCATGTTTTGGATAAATGTTACTTTAATAAAATAAACTCTGTTACGAATACTTTGGGCTTTCTTATTTACAACTAACAGGAATCCTGGATTAATTCTCCAAACCAGCTATCCGAAAAGACACCGTTACATAATTTGGCGCCCTAACAGATATTAGACATATTTTGGGGCGTCCGAAAATACACCGTTACAATATAAATATGAAGAGGATATTGTATTGAGAATTTCACACTTTAGTTGTCAATTGAGTACAGAATTATCCATTATAATCTGCTAGGTGATCCTGTAACGATTCGTTTTCTCGAACTGATAATTTGTATCACATTCGTTGTAAATTAAAAAGAATGGTTTGAAGTATACCTTAAATTTCAGACTCGATTAGAATAATTTTGTTAATCTGTGTAGTATTACCCCTGTTGCGTGGCGCTACTGGACCGTGGAATTGTGAAATATATTTTCGTACTAGGTGCACGCGTTGGTGGTACTTGTTGGCAGACAGTGCTTGGGGCGCGAAAATCGGGGAGAGACTCGGATGCCACGGTCCCGAGCGGATGTGTATCTTTATTGTATGTTACGTTGTGCTATTTATGTTTGAGTACGTTATCTTATTTTTTTGGTAAATTGAGACAAGGTTGAGTCACGAACGAGAGATGGTGATTGTGAAAGATTTTGTTGGGACGATTAGTGAATAGAAGAGGATACGGTTTGGAGCTGTGGTACCTAGGAAACTTGTAGCCGTGAGATGATTGAGACGCGATACCTTGCATGGGTATGCAGTTAAGAGGATCTGTTGCCATAAAGTTTGTTACGTTTCTGTGAGTAATAAACAAATTGTGGGAGGGGAGTCAACCCCTGTAAGATCTTATCACTTCCAATATAAACTAGGTACCTAGTAAGAGAGCAGTCTCGCCGGTGCCGGCTGGACTGATTTGCTCAGAAAAATTAAAATAAATTTGAGATTTGCAAAAGCTGTCCACGTTTTAGGAACGTTGAGCTTAGAGTTATTAGACTTTCTCGCTACTGAACTTAAGAATTAAGTAACTATGAACTGATGGAATTAGTTACAAGTTAGCTGGACAATTTTAGTTGTTAAGTTATCAATTGCCAATGTTTTTGCTGTTTATTATTATGTATTTTTTTTTGGTAACATTTTCTAGTAATCATTCACTTCCCCGCCTGGGAAAAAGAGTCTCTATTTGTGTTCTGCAGTTTTGAATAAATGCAATTGTAAACTACAATTCGTTTTTTATATGACTTTAATCAAAATTAAAAAAATAATAATAACGAGATTGAGTCGTTATAACCCGAAGAAAAATAGTGTCAGTAGGAGGTACTAAATTACGACTATTCCAAGCCGATTCCTGTTATGACATATCGCGACCTTACGCGGATTTTTGAATAACGTCATTAGTACGTATCACGTAGATGAATTTGATTCTATTTAAAGAATCCTGAACAGAATTTCGCTCATGCGAAACGTTCGATGTGAATCAGTGTGCCTTGTTCGATTTAAAGTAATAGAAATAATAATTTTCGTCCGATGAGTCTAACCGATGCGTACAAATGTTCACTTACCTTAAAGCTGCACAGAGAGTGGAAGTCGACGACAATTGCAGAGGGTTGTAGTGAAAATGGGTGCAAAACAAAACAAATAAAGCAAATTAAGTATTACAAGGCGCAAATACGTTGCAGAAAACTATAAATCTACGTAACGAAAGGTTTCATTTAATGAATTCCTTCGAATATTAGTTCAAATAGTTGTAAGAATATAAGATTTACTATCAATAATAATAAAAATATGAATTGTAATATTCATTTCATTGTTGGCTATGAAGTGGAAACTTCCTAAGGAGTTTTTGCATTTTTTTACTCTAGAGATGAAATGCTTTACTTCTGTCACAATTTTGACACCATATAAACCGATTTCTACTTATCGTGGAAAAAATGTATTTAAAAATTTTTTAATTTGAGCAGGATTGGATGAATTGAATAGTTTCCATAACGAAGCCTTTTCAGGATAAGATTTATAATCCAGTCACTTAAGCCCAAAAAGAGGGTCAACCTCAGAATGAGAGATAATAAGTTGTAAACTTGTATAAACCTTTATTTTGGCGTTCTAAAAGTTGTCTCAAAAGTCTCATAAAATTTCTTGTCCGCGTCTTAAGATATTCAAGGTCAAAGGTCACAAAAATCGGTTTTTTGAAAATATCTCGCTTCCTATGGTTTTAATGCCATTTGCATTTATTATAAAAATTGTAGAGAATAAAATTCTCTAAAACTTTTGTTTCAAACATTTTTTTATATACTCAACCGTTTTTGAGATAGAGGGCGGAGAGCGCGCCGCGCTTATCTATTCACAGCAGCACGGTCAACCGTAAGTCCCTGTAAATAACACGCCGTATAAAGTCTATAAATCATTAAAAAATATATAATTATGAATAATTTGCTTTGTTTATTAATTAATATATTACATTTAATAATATTTTTCATTTATCGAATATATATTTGTTTAATATTACTTACCTTTCCGTGTAATCAACTGCAAGAATGGCTGTGGTTCACGCTGCGGATGCAGGAAATCCGGGTTGCAATGTTTTTTTAGCTTGTGGCCAGTGTAATGGGCAAGCGTGCCTCAATGCTTCACTGTATCAAAGCGATCTCGATGAAGATAGTACATTTGACCCCGAAATTCTCGAAGATCTAGAGACAAATATCCTTGACAACGAAAATGATGATATTGAATTGGAAATTTTCGAGCGACCGGAAGACGATAATGAAGAAGAAGAAGAAAATTAAGACTCAAGTCCTAATTATAAAAGTATTTGAAAAACTTCCCCACATTTGAACTTCAACTGTAATAAATATATGAAAAAGTATTTCTAAATAAAGATTAATTAAAATGTATTTACTCTATTATTTTTCTACTTAAAATATAATTAACATATATATTAGAATATAATTAAAATATACTACTTAAAGTATTCCACTTAAAATATTATTATTAACATATATATTAGAATATAATTAAAATATACTACTTAAAGTATTCCACTCAACAATTTTTTGATTACACGGAAAGGTAAGTAATATTAAACAAATATATAATCGATAAATGAAAAATATCATTAAATATAATGTATTAATTAATAAACAATGCAAATTATTCATAATTATATATTTTTTAATGATTTATAGACTTTATACGGCGTATTATTTACCGGGACTTACGGTTGACCTTGCATTATGCTGTGAATAGATAAGCGCGGCGCGCTCTCCGCCCTCTATCTCAAAAACGGTTGAGTATATAAAAAAAATGTTTGGGACAAAAGTTGTAGAGAATTTTATTCTCTACAATTTTTATAATAAATGCAAATGGCATTAATACCATACAAAACAAGATATTGGCAAAAAAAACGATTTTTGTGACCTTTGACCTTGAATATCTTAAGTCGCGGACACGAGATTTTAAGAGACTTTTGAGACAACTTTTAGAATGCCAAAATAAAGGTTTATACAAGTTTACAGCTTATTATCTCTCATTCCGAGGTGAAACCTCTAATGTGATTGGACTATTATATAAGAAACTAATTATTTGCTCAACTTCTGCCTAAGAATTTTGGAGACGTCCTGTATAATAAATTTTAATTCTTAAATCCAGCTTGACTTCCTATTAAAAGTAAAGGCAATACAGTTAATTTTTTGAATTTGTTGTGCATATCCAATTCAAGGAGAATTGATTAAATACTATCGAAGTTATCAATTAATCAGCTAAAAATGTTAAATCTCTCTCCAACCAGCCATTTAATAAGATAAGAATCGAGATGAGATTTCAGTTAAAACTTTAGATCTGTTTATCTGAGCAGAAGTCTGTTTATTAAAATTTTACGTCGTGATGTTTCAAATTAATTTTAAGTTTAACGGAATGTTTAAGGAGATAGATCTTTCCGTAAAAAGTTTTTCATGAAGTAAGAAATACAAGTTTAATATTCTCACGACTCCTAAAATTTATAATTAATGATAATTTTTAAATGCAGGGATAATTCCGGAAGAGGATACCTACAAACATTTATAAATAATTTATAAATTACATGCCTAATTCTCTGCCTTCCTAAAATTGTGGTTGTCATGGTAATGATGGTTTTTTTAAGTATTTAGGTTATATTTCCTTATAAAACAAAGTGAAAACATAAAACAATCAAATGTTAGCGCAAGTACATAGTTTTAGACCATAGTAAATAGTAAAATGGTTACCACGTAAGTTTTTCATAAAAGAATAGTCTAATACTCACTTCTGTCTGACCTAATTCTGTGAAATACTATAGTTCTTTTTATGTCGTCCCTTTAGTATATTAAATAATAATTAGCAATTTTGTTGTTATCATATTTCCATTTCATTTCCTATTTGATTAAAATATTTACCAAGAAGAATGCCTAATTTGTTTTAAATTATGGCAAGTCATCATCATTTACAACAAAATCAGAATATATAACTATTTATAACTCATAATTAAGACTGTTGAGAGCGAAATTGAATGGTACCCTTAGTTAGGATGAAGGAATAGTTACGAGTGAAACTCGACATGCAGTAATCCCCCACATGGTGAATTCTGGGTTATTCTGGTGGACAAAATCAACAGAGTTGTAAAGATTAAAGCCAAATGCATTTTATTTTTGTTTTATGAAAACAATGGATCTTAAAGTGCACTGCGAAATCTAAAAATCTGATTAAGTTAAAAAAAGTTACTGAGAATAAAAATACTTCCGGTAAAAATAATAGTCATAACAACAATCGATTGTCAGCCCCCCGGATAAAAATGTTAAGTATTACCCCAATTTAATAACAAAAAACGTGGTTAATGAGAAAGTCTACATCTGTCTATACACACACATCTTTACTGTTCCATACTATCGAGTATGGAACAGTAAAAAAGTAAAAAAAAATGTTTTTCCGCCTCACCCTAATCTGACAATTTTTCGTAAAATTTTCTGACAACTCACAATTCGTCTCTCAAACCATTATTTTGAAAATAAAAATTCTTTGCTCCAACATAAGCATATTTTTCAGAAAAAAATATGATTCTCACAGAGCGAAATGACGGAACCAGTACAATACAACAAATACCAGATAAATAACATACTTGGTCGAAATTTACTGACTTTATTTTCTGTTTACCAGCTACGATTTTAATTTTTTAAAAATATTCGTATGAATTAAAATCTAGTTAGTTGCTACGCTATGGCCTAATTATATTTATTACTTCACAATTTTGAAATTATTACGAATATATTTTAAACACTTCTGGAAATTGTACACATTGAAATTCATAACCAGTGGCCAACGAGGATTTATTTATTAATAAATGAAGGTTTCACAAATAAGAATGTTTCTCCTATTGCAAACTCAATCCATGGATATACTGTATCGTGAATTGTCGAGAGTCAGTGTTAAATTGCTTAGTTTCTTCTTCAATGGAAACCGCGATAGTATGTAAAACCGGAAATGACCAGCACCTTCGCCATATTTTAGAAACGCAAATACTACCAATCCAATTGTAATTCCAATTCCAATTTAAAACATTTATTGACTATTAAAATACATTACAAAAAACTTGGATAAGGCATAATATGGCATATATGTATATATACATATAACAAACACAAAATTAATCATATACCGTGCGAACTCAATAAGCCTAATGAAATTAATAATTACTTTTTAGAACACCTAAACGTTAATACTACACCTGACAATAACTTATTACAATTTTATAATACTAATTTAAAAAGCAACTTCGATTCGTTGTTTAAATTTGATTTGGTTTCAAAAAATGTAGTATATAAATATTTACTCGAAATAAAATCGAAAGCTGTTGGTTCTGATCTGATAAGTGTTGACATGCTTTTATTGTGTTGTCCATTTATACTGCCATATTTAACTGATATTGTCAATACTTGTCTTAGAGACAACGTCTTTCCCAATATTTGGAAAATTGCACGTGTAGTTCCACTGCCAAAGAAGCGGGATGCAAATTCATTCAGTGACCTGCGGCCCATAAGTGTCCTTCCTGTCCTATCTAAGGTTGTCGAAAAGATAGCAAATTTTCAAATCCGCGGTCACTTAGACAAATATAATATTTTACCTATTTATCAATCAGGATTTCGAGCTGGCCACAGTTGTACAACTGCACTAATTAATATCGTAGATGACATATTTGGTGAAATTGATGAAGGGAAAGCTACAGTCATGGTACTCTTGGATTATTCCAAGGCGTTTGACATGATTTGTCATGAAATTTTATTGTCAATATTACATTTTGTAGGATTCTCATCTGGTGCAATTAAATTCATTAAAAACTATTTAAAAGATAGGCAGCAATTTGTTGAAACTAATCACGGTGTATCGGACATGGGTAATATTTCACGAGGCGTCCCACAAGGATCAATTCTAGGCCCGTTATTGTTTTGTATATACACATGTAATTTAACTACTGCTTTGAATCACTGTAAAGTACATTTATATGCAGATGATACCCAGTTATATTATTCATTTGTTCCAAGTAATTTTAATGGTGCTAGTTTGATTATGAACCATGAATTAAAAAAATTAGTAACAATGTCTGAAAGCCACGATCTAAAAATTAATCCAACAAAATTCTCTGTGTTAGTCTTTGGCAAATCGCGTTCTTTTATTAAAGAAAATATTAATATTTCAGTAAATGATAACATATTACCAACATCTACAGTCGCAAAAAATTTGGGAGTCGAATTAGATACTGTGCTCAAATTTAAAAAGTACGTTACGAAATGTTTGCAAAAAGCATACTCTAATTTGAAAATCTTATATCCTCACCGCCATTTACTAAGTCAATCTCTTAAAATAAAATTAACAGATGCACTTGTGTTAAGTCACTTTAATTATTGTGATGCACTTTACGGCCCTTGCTTAGATATGGTGGATACAAATCGAATCGAGCGAGTGCAAGAATCTTGCCTCAGATTTATTTATGGTATTAAGAAATATGAGCGTATTTCATATAAACTAAAACATGCAAATTGGTTAAATATGGCAACAAGACGCAAATTACATTCACTAACTCTTTTTAATTTCATTTTAGTAAACAAATGCCCACCTTACCTGTACAACAAAATAAAATTCAGGTCAGATGTACATACCTTGAATCTGAGATTTAAAGGTTTAATATCCCCTCCCTTATTTAAAACCTCTACATATCGTAAGTCGTTTTCTTTTAATATTTATCATTTGTATAATAAATTGCCGCCACTTTTAAAATATTTAAAACCGTCCCTGTTTAAACAGAAATTGAAAAGTTATTTATTAAATTGCTAAATTTTGACCTTTACATATAAGCTATAATACCTCCCTCGTACAGACAACTTATATTTACTTTAACTCACCCACTGTTAATTTAGTATTAAATTTTGTTATTTGAAAGGCTGGAACTTAGATCAGCAGGTTTCTTCGGAGCCATGTTGTTTTCGGTCTTTTTTTTTGTAGTTGTACTATATTTTTATTTTAAGCTCTTGTAAATTGAAAACTATAAACTACAGAAAATAAATATTATTATTATTATTATTTATATATATATATATATATATATATATATTATATATATATATATATATATATATATATATATATATATATATATATATATATATATATATATATATATATATATATATATATATATATATATATATATATATATATATATATATATATATATATATATATATATATATATATATATATATATATGTATATATATATATCCACAAAAAATACTAATATCTAATCATAAACATATATACAGAAATAGCCGTCAGGCTTTACAGAATAACACATTTATATAAAATGTAAGCTACCATGGGGTCCCAGGAAAAGGGAGATTCTCCATGGTTGGCCGATATCCTGGCCATGGCAGCTGAGAGGCGCCTGTTTGGTTGTTAAATGGAGCGGCAGTGTTTTCCTGTAAATACAACGCATTATAAGTAGCATTAGCTTTTAATAATTAAAATAGTGAAAAATAATACATATGCCGTTATAGCTTGGTATGCAGGAAAAATCTAAAGAAAAAACCTGCTTAAGAGAATTTAAAATTTAGATTGTCTAAAAAATAATGATAGAATAAAACACTTTACTTTGTTTTTATCACTGTTTCTTATTGTAATTAAACGTTGCAGTAGTTTCGACACTTAACGTACCATTTTCAAACAATTCATAACAAGTGAATGAAGACATAAAAGAATTTTTTGTAGTTTTATACCTATAAAGTTAACCGGATTATCTAAATATTTAAATGAGATTACGGAAATTGTACAAATTCAATTCGGATTAATCAAGTTTTTATACAATATATATATCTTAGGGTAATATATATCTTAGGGTAACGGGATATCTAAGCATTTAACAATAATAAGAGAGGTGTATGATATAGATCCAACTGGTCGTTAAGAAGTTCATTACCTAATAAATTTCTTAATGACAGTGAACCTTCACTGTGATTATATTTGAATATTTCTAAAGACTAGTAAATTTAATTTAAAGCTCTTTTCTTGTGTATGTAAAATATTTAGGTTCTCTAATTTTGGAAAAGTGTGACTAGACTCTAAAAAATGATTTGGAAAAGTTGATTCAGTTTTATTAAGTCTAAAAGAACGTAAGTGTTCATTATATCGAATTTTAAATTTACGACCAGTTTAACCTAAATAAGTGGCATTACAATCCGGGCATGTTAATTTATAAACTCCAAATTTCTCCAGATTATCCGTTTTATCTTTTGTATTAAACAAAAGGTGTGAGAATTTTGACTGTGATTTAAAACTAACTTTAATATTATATTGTGACAAGATGTTGGCATTTTTTCTGAAATATTTCCATAATATGTTAACGAGACATACTTCTCTTAATACTTCTTTTATCTTTGACATATGAATAAACACTGTGGTATGCCAGTTTTAATTGTTTTCTATTAATTATAGTTTCTGTTGCTATTTCTTGAAAGCCCTAATTAAATGCTATTGTTCTCATAGTGTCTAATTCTGTTTTTAGATTTTTGTTCTGGAAGAGGTAATGATAGAGCTCTGTGTATCATAGAATTATAAGCTGCTAGTTTATGAGATTTAGGAGTGATGAATTTGATATCTATGAATGTTGGTTATCTGTAAATATTAAATATAATTTTGTTATTGTTCCGCGTTAAATTTAGGTTTGAGAAGTTGGTTTTATTATCTTTTTCTATCTCTAACGTAAATTTAATATTGGGGTGAATACTATATATGAAGTTTAAAAAAGGTATTTAATTGCCTCAATGTACCTGTAAAACAGGTATCTGTACCAAAATTTGATGTGTTTACGCTTTTAATATATAAAAGCTAACAGGTATAAAACTGCAAAAATTATTTTATGTCTTCATGCGCTTGTTATGAATCGTTTGAAAATGACACGTTAAGTGCCGAAACTGAAGTGACATTTAATTACAATAAAAAACAGTGATTTCTGGAAAAAATAAAGATGGGCATGCAAAAAGTGAATTTTGATTCTCATATTGCAACCTAAATTGCGAGGCTTTTCGAGCATATTTTGAAAAATTTTCTCATAATTCTGTGATTCCTGTGATGTGATTCTGTTCACAATTTGTATCATTTTGTGTCTAAGGGACCGCACGAGCTTGATCGAATGCTTCCCTATGTAATTTGAGATGAAAACACGATATAGACTCTGTGGTTGAGTGGAATGTACAAATAAGTCAGTGCAAGCTGAAACACGTTTAAACATGTACAACCTGTTGTCTTTAAGCAAATATTTGAAACTGGTTATGAATATAGAGAAACTATCGTTATGTACATCTCAGATTAATAATATAAAGATAAGTAACACCCATAAGAGATACGCTGCTTATTATGACCGATACATAAACAACAATTTGCATGTTTACATATCAAAGTATCCAAAACAAACCAGGGTCGGCTCCAGGCTTCAGCATTTATTTTAATGCTTTTGCATAATTTAAAACTTCATAGATATACAAAATTTGTTTGCTTGAGTAATGCATTTTTTCAATGTTATTCTGCTGTTGTTATTTTAATTTTTGTTGTTTTAAAGTCATAAGTGATAAGTGATAAACTATAGTTTTGTGTTATTGGGTACTGATTAATAATCGATTTTTAGTTATAAAGATTTATTTAGTAAATATTTGTTGAGAAACAATGATGTGTAATATGCGGCCAAAGAGGAAAACAATGGGGTTGTTTATCTTTTCACAGGTAAGTAAACAAAACAGATCAGGGTCGGCATAATGCGTGAATGAGACAGTGTGAAAGCTCAAAAATAACTAAAATTAATGTTAACTTTACAAAAAAATAGAAAACAACGTTTGATTCCATTTGAACAGTAAAAAAATCCACATTTTATTAAAACAGATATTTATACAAAAATTTTTATTTTAACCTGAATGCAAAGTTCACTCTTAAGATAGCTCACAAACAGTAGATGTTTTAAACTCTATTGATATTTTCTTAATTTAATTTTAAAGACTGTTATTAAAAACATGTGTCTATTTTCAGATTTACCGAGAATCTGGTGAAAAGAGAAAGTTGGCTGAAAGCTCTCAAAATGGAAAATGCCAGTAATTGTGCCACGTATGTTCAGTACATTTAAAAAAAAGTGATTATACTATTAACACGTTAAGCGCCATATATACCCAAAAAAAAAATTTCCTCGTGGCCATAATGTAATTTTGCCTGAAACACTTATGATCTGTTGAATAATGAATAACCAGCATGTTTTTGATTTTTTTTGTTAATTATTTTTCAACAAATTACTAATTACTTGTGTGCATCTGTGTAGATGCATTGGCCCCGGAGATTAGATACCCTCTTTTGGCATTGAAAAGAAGAAAAAGGGCAAGTAATTGCCCAAAAAAGAACAAAACAAACGCACTATAAATGTTTGGTATGTAATATGTATATTTGCGTAGAATGTTTTTTTATTATACACAGTTCATATAAAAAATAGTTTGCTAATTGAAAATAATTCAGAAATTATTTAGAATATTTTTACTTCGTTTGCAGTTGTTTATTTGAAGAATTATATGTTTAATTATCATTTGTTTTCAAATAAAAGCTTTAAAAATACAATTTATATTACTGTATAAAATGTACTTCATCTGTAGGATTATTGGAGAAAAAAAATCTTGGACCATCGAATGTCCTTTCCCCCCGGGCCACGTTGGTTTATGAACCGTGCTGTTATATGTATTTTATATGTGATTTTACACTTTTAACTTTTTAAAAACAATTTATTTAAAATATCGAAGAACTTGTGGTTTTTACAATTTTATTAAATTTAAATATAAAAGTTACAAACTTAAAACTACGAAGCGTCGTGTATGACGTACTAAATACTAATGCTCTTTTATTTCATGATTCAGTTCTATTTATATGAACCTCTCTGTGCGTACGTGACAAATATAGTTACTTAAAATTATGTAATGCTATATAAGGGCAAAGGCCGGGAGGGCTTAAAGTTATCTGTCGGCAGATCCCCTATAAAGTAGTTCTTTACAATGAAAATAGAATGCTTTTAACATATAAGTGTGTTGCGCAATTAACTTAAGTGTGTTACGCAACTAGCTAGGGGTTAAAGGTTTACATAATTATGTGCCAACGGACTTATCTAGTCTATTTCTATTTTAGTATATTGAGGGGGTATATATTTATATAACAGCTCCACCCTATGAAAAAAAGTTGGGGCTATACAATGCTACAACTTTTAAACATAATAACAATAATATCGTAATGATTTAATTAGTATAACTCTTCGAGTTTATATTTAATTCTAGACCTTCTTCATCTGTGTCCTCTCGTGGGTTGATGCTGGGTCTTCTTTTGGGTAATAGTTGCCTTAGTGCTCTAGCCATTCTATTTTTTGGCGGATGCGGCGGTGGTAGATCACCTGAATTGATTATGCCGATTCTAAGGTTCCCTCTTCTTCGCTTACACTTGCAGACAATGTACATAGTAATACAAATTAAAATAACAGTAATTGTGACATAAGTAAACCAGGATATATGTTTTGTTACAAAAGGTTCATTAATTAATTTATCTAATTCTTCTGAATATTGATCAAGCTTATGTTTAGCAATATTTAAATCGTCTACATTAAGACTACTTAGCTTAAGTGGTTTTAGCTTAGGTAAATCATGTTTATCTGGTAGGTGCTTACAGCACGCATAAGGTATTGTTATAGGTTGACGAATGTAAGTAACATTTGTTCCAAAATATACAATGGGTTCTGCGCGAACTCTGGTGCTTCCTATGAAAGCGCTACAATCTGGTTGTAACTTTAATATTGAGTTTACACTTGCTATTATTGATTTTATTTCTTTGTTTAAACATTTGATTGTTATAGGTAATGAATCTGAGATAGATATTAACCATTCATTTTTCTCTAATTTTTGTACATTATAATCTTTTGCAAATATAATTTTTGTTTCACATGTACGGGGTAGTATGTTTGGATTTCTTAAAATTTGAGCTTCGCATATTGCGTCGCTATCTATAGGGTATGGTAATGTCCTAGTACATATTTTTGTGTTTGGTATTAATGTCTTACAATTATTAATATCTTGAATCGATACAAATGACAATGAATCATCTTCTTTCGCTATATATTTTTGGTTTGTAGCGAGAACATGATGCAAACCTGTTCTGTTATCTAATATAGGTATAGGATATAAACGATATAACGTATACATTTCTGGTTCTACCAAAGGAATTTTTAGAATAAACACAATTTTTGATTGCATTTGAAATGCCTGTAATTCCATTATGTCGAGGTATCGTGCTACTTGTGAGGGTATTACTGATAGTGGTAAATTATTTTTATTCAAAGATTGTGATATTTTCTGTAGAGAAGAGACTAAATCTTGTGGAGTTATTATCGAACTATGTAATATTTTTAGTCGCGCAAATGTGATTGAATTTAAAATATCATCTAGACTATCTTTTATAAACGTGTAACTTTCTAGTAGGGATTCACACAATTCAATAAGTTTCACTTTTATTTCGAGGTTCCACATTTCATTTGAGATTTCGTGGATAGATTTTTCTATTTGAATAATATCTTTGTTAAAAGTATCTTCATCAATTTTTAATTTTTGTATCGTGGTGTTAAAACTTTTAATTACCGACGTGGTTACAGATATTTGATTTTTCATGAGATTTTCTAAATGACGTTCATCGAAATTAATTTTATTTATACAGTTGACATAATATTCTCCATCAGAAGCATCTAGATTACCTGTGATACTTTTCCAAATTGAACCTGCACCATTTATCAGACCGCGTTTGTATCTGTTCGTTCCTGCGTAAATTTCTGAGATTTTTTTCATGGATTACTTGTGATATTTGTGATAAAGATCTAACGTGCGTTCCCACTGAGTCTCTAAGTTTATTTGCAAATTTGACCATGCGAGGGTGATTATCGGTAAGTGTCAATACAATGTCCTTCAAGAGTTCATCGTTGTAATCGAGAGCTTTAATAATGGGTTCTAGATCTTTGTATACTAGTAGGGTCCATTGTTCGTTAGAGATTTTAACATAACCTTCTTCGTGGTAATATATTCCTATTGTATTGTTAATGGGCGTGACTGCAAATTGAGAATTCGCTGTCGTGAATATCAAGAAGAACCTGAAAATAAATTTTCAGAGTGTAGTTTCATTCTGTCAAAATTTACTTTGGATGTGTGTTTGGTTTGAGGGTTGTATATCATCGCGGAATTTTTGAATATTTCTTTGATCTCGAAAGGTCCGTTAAATTTATTAGCTAATTTGTTTTTTATCTGTGACTCTTTTACATATACCGTGTCGCCTACTTTATATTGTTGCTTGTTTTCTGACACATGCTTGTCAAAACGAGTCTTTGCTTTTTGTTTCTGAAGGTCTGTCTTAGAACGTGCGATTTGATAATAATGTGACATGCGGTTATTCAAATCTCGTATGTACTTAGATATTATTTCTTTTTCGTTATATAACGTCTCTGGTGGGCGACTTGAGCTGTGCCCAAAGAGTAGTTCGTATGGCGTAAAGCCATGAGTTTTATTTGCTGAATTGTTATAACATATTACAGCGTAAGGAATGATTGTTAGTGGGTGATCGTTGGGGTTCTCTGATTTGTTAGCCCTGATCATTTCTAATAATGTCGCGTGGAATCTTTCTGTCGATCCATTTGACTGTGGGTGACCGACGCTTGAAAACGTGAGTTTGATGTCGTATAGGGTGCATAAATCTTTAATTAATGTATTATTAAATTCTTTTCCGTGGTCACAATGTATTCGTAGTGGCGTTCCATAATGTTGGAAATATACGAGGAGTGTATTAACTATGGATTTAGAAGTTTTATCTTGGATCGGATAGGCTTGCGTAAATTTAGTTAATTCGTCGCGGATCACTAATACATAATTTCGCGTTGGTATTTCTAAAATATCTAAATTTATTCTTTCGAAAGGAGTTTTAGGAGTTTCAGTGATTACTAAAGGACTGTCTAAATTTTTCCTAAGTACTTTTGTTTTCTGACATATTTCACAGTTTTTTATAAATTTTTCTACGTCTTTAGTTACACCTTTCCCGTTGTATTTGTCTTTAATTCTGCGGATAGTCTCGTTAATTCCTCTATGCAAATTTGCTTTACCCGTGTGGTATCCGTCGATTATTATTGGTATTTCATCGTCATCCGGTGTTTTTACTATATTTTGACATATGGTGAGCTTAATGTCTTTTTCTGTTAGTATGAATGACAAAATTTCAAGACTTGGTAAATTTAAATTGTTCTCGATGAAATAGGTATCAGAATCATTAAAGATATTTTGATCTCTATAAATTGTTACAAAAAGTGTTTCGATTACATCGTCCGGGTTGTAAGGTAAAGGGATGATGTAATATTTTCTATTTTTCACTGTTTTGCTAGTGACTACGTTGATTTTATTAGCGTGGAAATCGGGGTTTTCCTCGAATATATCTTCGATAATTTTATAGTGTACATCATATAGTTTGTTTTTTTGAAAGAATGTCACGATATGTTTATGATTCTTGTTTAAGAGTTGGTCATTTGTAAATTGAAATTTTGAATAGTCTATTAATGATTGAGTTTTATATAGGTTAGTAAAAGTTTCGAGTTCTTTTATAATTATTTCCGATGTTTCTGCGTCAGTTTGTTCGTCATTATTGTCTTCACTTGTTGAAGCTAATGTTTTCGTGTGAAATAGAGAACATTCTTGAAAATCATTTATTTTTATTCTAGAGAGAGCATCGGCGTTCTGATTTATCTTACCAGGTTTATATTGAATTTCGTAACTATACTCTTCGAGTTTTAATCGCCACCGTGCTAGTCGACTACCGGGGTCTTTAATAGAAAGTAGCCAAGTTAGTGGTCGATGGTCAGTTATTAGTTTAAATTTTCTGCCATATAAGTATGGTCTGAAGTGTTTCACGGCCCAAACGATCGCAAGGAGCTCGCGTTCGATGGTGGAGTATTTCGTTTCAGCACTGCATAAGGTCCTAGAAGCAAAGGCGATGGGAAGATCTCGGTTTAGGGGTCCTTGCGAGAGGACGGCTCCGATGGCGAATGCGCTAGCATCCGTAGTTAGGACGAATGGTTCGTCAAAGTTTGGATATATTAAGATAGGTGGGGAAATTAAAGCGTTTTTAAGGTCTTGGAAAGCCTTTTGACAATCAGAATTGAAATTAAAGGGGATGTCTTTCTGCAAAAGTCTTGTTAAAGGTTTAGAAGTCTTGGCAAAATTTGGTATAAAGCGCCTATAATAACCTGTAAGTCCTAAAAATGACTTTATGTCTTTAGGGTTTTTTGGTTGTGGGAAATTCTTCACACATTCGATTTTTGCTGGATTAGGTTTAACACCTTCGGGAGTGATTAAGTGTCCTAAGTATGCCACTTCTTTTCTTAAGAATTCGCACTTGTCTGGCTGTATTTTTAAATTCGCGTTTTGAAGTCGTCGAAAAACTTCTGTTAAACGAGAAATGTGTTCGTGGATGGTCGGGGAGTATACAATGATGTCGTCCATGTAAACGAGACATCTTTCGTTTTGAATGCCTAACAGAATGTTGTCCATAACTCTTTGAAATGTTGAGGGTGCATTTTTTAAACCGAATGGCATTCGAACAAATTCGTAATGCCCATTTTCTACGGAAAAAGCCGTTTTTGGAATGTCATCGGAATCGATTTCAATTTGATGGAAACCGGATGCCAAATCTAGTGTGGTGAAATATTCGCATTTTCCTAGTTGGTCTAGGAGGTCTGAAATATTAGGCAAAGGATATTTGTCTTCGACCGTTAGTTCGTTGAGTTTCCTATAATCTATGACAACGCGCCATTTTTGTTTACCTGAGGCGTCTAATTTCTTTGGCACTACCCATACAGGTGAGGACCAAGGGGAAACTGAGTGTCTAATGATACCCTGTTCTAACATTTTCGATATTTGTGATTTAACTTCTTGCTTGTGAATATGGGGATATCTGTATGATTTCGTAAACACTGGTTTTGCACCGTTAGTGTCTACTGAATGTTTTATTTGATTAGTGAAGGTTAAATTGTCGCCCTCTAAGTAGAATATATCCGAAAATTCTAAACAAAGATTAGTAATTGATTCTCGTTCTTCTATATTGAGATGTTCTAATCGTAACTGGTTTTTTATTTCTGATTCTCTGTCGACTATTTGTTGTGTTTGATCGATATTGTTTTCTGAATTTAGATTTAACATGAGCTCGAAATTTGTAATTGGTTCTAACTTTATGTCCGAAAATTCTATAGTTTTTGTTATCGCGTTAGTGTTTAAGACTGACGTTAAAAATTCGCCGTTTTCATTAACTTTAATTAAAGCGTTTGGAATTCTCACCTTCTCTTTTTCTTGTCCTATTAAAATTGCTTCCGTATTATTTAAGTTGCATTTTAGTTTAAATATTTTTTTCAACTCTAGGTTCTATTGTAATTTGGTTTTTTATTACATCTTGTTTATTAACGTTAGGCGGTTTTAAAATACTATCTTCGTCCGCTTTAAATAATGGAACAGTTTTAAAATTTGTAATTAATTTTCTGTTTTTTAAATCGATAATACAATTGTAATGCTCTAAAAAAGTCTGAGCCTAAGATTCCGTCAAATTCTATATCTAAATTGTTTATGTACACTTTATGTGGATCTCCGCATTTGAAAGGAATAAAGGTAGACTGATTGATAAAAATTTTTTGATCTGTTACGCCTTGAATAATTACATTTTCTGGATTTCTTTGTGGAAATTTTTGTACAGTATGTTCTTTAAAAATAGAGATTCCGGCACCTGTATCGACAAGTAATTTAAAAGTATTTGTAATGTCTTTGATGTAATACAAATTTTTTGAATTTACAGTAAATAATCGATTTATATGAAATTCTGCTCTGGGAAGTTCAAATTCGGGTCGTAATCGTTTAAATTTATAGCATTCATTTGTACTTGTAAATCTATTGTTTCTGTTTGATCGTCCTGAATAATCGGAGGATGATCTAAATTTTGATCTAGTTGAAAATCCCGTTTAATGTCATTTTCTTGAGACGTGTAATTTATTGGTGTAAAATCGTCTGACTGAGAATTAATATGATGTGTTTTTTGATTGTTTGAGTTTCTAAAATTTGGATTCGAATGTATTATTGAAGGTCGATTTTGATTAGTGTTTTGTTGCGAATTTTGTTGAGGTGTTCTTTGTTGATAAAAGTTTCGCGGGTTAAAATTTTGTTGATAAGAATTTTGTGAATTAAAATTTCGTGAGTAAGAATTCTGTGGATAATTTTGTGAGTTATTATTATTTGTATAATTTGAAAAATTTCTTTGAAATTGTTGATTATTGGAGGAATTTGGAAAGTTGCGTGTCTGAGATAATCGTTGGCGACATTCGCCGATTAAATGACCGTTGCGTTTACAAAAATTGCAAAATTTAATTATTGATTGTGTGTTTATTTTTCCTGCTGCATGTGTGTTACCTCGGTTGTTATCGAATTTTTGATTCTCGAAGTAAGATAATTGTAATTCGCGTCTAATGCGATTTGAGGCTTCTATCATGTTCGTCGGGTTACTGGCCCTAATTAGTTGTCCTAATTTAGGTTCGAGTCCGGTGAGTAAGGTATCTAACGTCATTGAATCTAATAAACTAGTTTGAGCAGCTTTTTGTTCAGTAGTCAAATTGGATTTTTGTACTGCCGCGTGAATTTTAGAATTATGTGTTTGAACTCGCGCGTAGAATGTTGTGGCGGATTCGCCGGGTATTTGTTTAATTCTTTGTAAATCTTTAATTAGAGATGTGAGATCTCGAGGGTCTCCGAAGTGAGAGTTTAGCAGATTCTTAATTTCATACCAAGTTCCCGTATTACGTGAATTTACGAGTTGTGCGGCCCTACCTTTAAGCTTATTTTTAATATGCAGGTTTAACAAAGTTTTTTGATCGCCTATGGCCATACGCTGGGCATGGTCGCATGCGTTTAAAAATGTATTTAAAAAGATTTGGTCTCCCTCATATTCAGGTATAATAGAGAAAATCTCTGAAAGTTTGTATGGTTCAACCTGGGGTTCATTTTGCTCTTGTTGTGGTTGCATCATTTTATTAAATTTATTATATTTATTTTAAGAAAAAATTAAAAAAATTATATAGTATTTACTTTAAAATAATGACAGGCTGCAATATATAATCTAAAAATTTTATAACGTCGTTATATCACGTTATATCACGTATAATTATTATTATTATTTATCTTTTTCTTTAAACTAAGTTTTTGTTTAAGATTTGTTTGGTTTATTCTTTTAACAATAAAATATTAGGTACAACAGAACAGTTTTGTCTATATGTGCTACAGATAATGATACACAAAATAAAATAAAGATGATTCAATGTTTTTGTACTTACAAAAATAGAAAAATCTTCATTGATGTTGTTGCTTTCTTTCTTCTGCCAGGGGTTTCTCCAGGAGTTCCTAGTCCACAGGAGATAGAATGCGTGTTGTGTTCTTTGATTTCAGCAAAGGGTTGGAACCCACCAACGGAAGTGAGGACGATCTCCAATTCTTATTCTGCACGAGGAAGTGAGGCTAATTCCGTGTTCTTGCCCCGATGTCAGGAAAAGTTAGGATGATACACTTGTTCTTCCGTTGTTCTGAAATCCGTTCCGACTGCGCCAATTTTTATATGTGATTTTACACTTTTAACTTTTTAAAAACAATTTATTTAAAATATCGAAGAACTTGTGGTTTTTACAATTTTATTAAATTTAAATATAAAAGTTACAAACTTAAAACTACGAAGCGTCGTGTATGACGTACTAAATACTAATGCTCTTTTATTTCATGATTCAGTTCTATTTATATGAACCTCTCTGTGCGTACGTGACAAATATAGTTACTTAAAATTATGTAATGCTATATAAGGGCAAAGGCCGGGAGGGCTTAAAGTTATCTGTCGGCAGATCCCCTATAAAGTAGTTCTTTACAATGAAAATAGAATGCTTTTAACATATAAGTGTGTTGCGCAATTAACTTAAGTGTGTTACGCAACTAGCTAGGGGTTAAAGGTTTACATAATTATGTGCCAACGGACTTATCTAGTCTATTTCTATTTTAGTATATTGAGGGGGTATATATTTATATAACATGTATATTTAGCATCCTTATAGATGCTATGGGTCAGTAAGTAAAGCTCTGCGTGAGTATATTGAGGGATACACGCGGCCCAACTATCAAACTTGCTATGCATCCTTGAGGACACACATGGCGCTTAACGTGTTAAAAGATCTGGATTAAAAGTTTCGAAAATCAGTACTGTTCTATTTTTCCCTTGGCAACACTATCACCAGGTTCGTCGCACATACTGTCGGGTTATTAGAGAATTATATTGAATATTAATAATATACTGACTAGTCACTCATTCATACCTCATGAAATAATATCAAGTAGATACCTATAAAGCATCAACTGTTTTGTTGATATGTTACTTTTATTGCAGTGATGTACGTTTGTATATGTCAAAGAAATCTCATTTGTTTCAGCATTGAAAATTATATTCCTTCGCCACCATTAGTATCCAAGATAGCAAGATATGTTAAATTTAAATATACAGTGCAGTGATCCAAAAAAAAATAAAAATTTTGGATCACTGCATTTATAGAGCTTAAAAATATGTACAATTTGATGTGCCGGACATGGCCGTTGCTTAAAAAATAAAAATAAATAAGGACCAGGGGGAGTTTAGAGTGGCGGGCCCTGTATATTTAAATTTAACATACCTAGCTATATTGGATACTAATGGTGGCGAAGGAATTAAATTTTCAATGCTGAAACAAATGAAATTTCTCTCAAATATACAAACCTACATCACTGCAATAAAAGTAACATATCAACAAAACAGTTGATGCTGTGTAGGTACCTATCTACTTGATATCATTTCATGAGATATGAATGAGTGATTACTTAGTATATTATTAATTTTCAATATAATTCTCTACTAACCTGGACAGTACGTGTGACGAAGTGGTGACAGTGTTGCCAGGTGAAAAAATGAAACAGCATTGATTTTCAACACTTTTAATCCAGATGTTATAATATTGTAATTACTTTTTTTTAAAGTGTTGTGAGCACACGTAGTGCCACTTACTGGCTTTCAGCCAACTTTCTCTTCTCTTCTTCTTGGGAAATCTGAAAATAAATACATTTTTTAATAACAACCTTTAAAATTTAATTGAAAAATTATCAATTTAAGAACATCTACAATTTTTAAGCAACCTTATGAACGAAATTTCCATTAAAATAAATATTTTTGTGTAAGTATCTTTTTTGACAAAATTTGTATTTTTTACTGTCCAAATGGAATCAAATGTTGTTGTTCTTGTTTTTATAAAGCTATCATTAATTTTAGTTATTTTTGAGTTTTCACACTTTCACATTATGCGGCCCTGATTTGTTTTGTTTACTTACCTGTGAAACGATAAACAACACCGTGGTTTTCCTCTTTGACCGCACAGTACACACTTATTAATTATTGTTTCTAAATAAATATTTATAAATAAATTTTTTATAACTAAAAATCGATTACTAATCACAGTACCAAATAACAAAACATTAAAATCACTTAAAAACCCAGATTAAAATGACAGACGTCGTCTTACAGAACACTATTTGTGTCAAGACGGTGATAGATCGGGCATTGATCGGGTATCTTCGCGCTGTGTTCATGATTCTGACCAATAGGAATAAAGCCAGAGATAATATTTACGTATCTCGCGTGGGATGTAGATAAATCGGACAACTTTTTATATTTTGTTACTCATCTTCTAGTCTCATTAATCTGAAATGTACACATTTGCATATAATACTTAGGTAATATTTTGTTAATGAATTGTGATAGAAACAAACGAACTTCGGTTTAGTAATTAGTAAACATGCATAAATAACTGACACACTCTTACTTAAATCCAAGATACACTGTAAACCAATGAATGTTATTAATTGCAAAGAAAAAGAAATATAACAAGAATCATGTTAATAAAAATTAAGTTTTCATTAATATGTCACTCAGTATAAATAGGTACTCAGAAAATTTTAATTATAAGCACCATATAGAAGTGAAATTAGAATTACAATAGTTCCGAAATTTTAAAGATTTTTTTATTCAATTTACGATTATACATAAAAACTGTATCCACAATAATAATGGAGATAATGCAAAATCTAAAAAACCGCTTCGGCAATTTTCCCCAACGTATCCCAAACGTACTTGAAAATCGTTAAATTCATATTCGTTTTTTTTTTTTACATTTTTCGGAATCAACGAAATTTTGAAAAACTAAATAATGATAGAAAAAATAATTTTATGTAAAAAGTTTCATATGAACATGTGCTTAGTTTCCGAGATATAAGGTGAAGTATCCAGAAAAAGGACGAAAAATTTTATATCTCCGAATGAAGAAGAAATATATCAATTAAACTTAGTGCACTTGCCACTGTATGAACTACAACGATCATTCAAAATATCAGGTTTCTAAAGCGTCCAGTGGCGAAGATATGGGTAACATATCATAAATATGGTGAAGAAAGTTGTATTACCCTTTACAATAATAAATTTGATAGCATATATCAATGCATTTTTCGATTGCAAAGAAAAAGTATCTCTCGGAGTTTTTTCGTATGTGGTACGGTTTCGCCGCAAACTATCTTTTTTTTATTTGTATATCGGCTCAATACTATTTCTTTACTTGAAAACTTACAAAAAAAAATACGTGATTTGGTAGAAAGCCTTTTATTTTTTAACAGAGACAAACGAGGGAACGAAATGCGTAAATAGGGACCCACCCTTTAGTCTCAAAGTAGTTACTGAAAGAGTCCACTTTGTCTTTCTACACATAACTGACACTTGCGGAACCAGTTTTCACGAATAGTATGTGCCCCTTCAAATATCTTGTGCCGTAAATCGTTTTCATCAATGATGTCAGTTGCATACACTGAACTTTTTAAATTTCCCCAGAAGAAGAAATCGATGGGGTTCAAATTAGGTGAGTAGGCAGGCCAGTTGTGAGGAACATTTCTTCCTATCTACCTGTCTTCGACGTGTTATGTTAATATTCGACTACCATACGACTTGAATGCGCGGGTACGCCGTCATGCAAATACCACAGTCCATTCTGAGGAAACGTTGCCTCGTCTGCACAAGCAATAAATTTCCGACAGAAATTTTCTCTAGGCAAAAAATCAGCAGGCCACAGTTGCTGAATCCTTTAAATATGGTGTTGGTGTAACAATTGTTCTTTTTATATAATGTGAACTTTCCCAATAGATACTTTGAATAGAAGGACAAGCTTTCGGATACTTAATGACGGATCTTCCTCTACAGCATGCGAAATTTGCTCTTCTCTTTCCGGTGTAATCCGTTGCCTTCTCCCGCGTTTTGCACATTTAGGAACAATGTTGCCAGTTTCTAGTAAACGCCTATCAAGCTCTACGAAAGCATTTCTTGAATGTACCGTCTGGCTGGAAATCATTGTGCGTAAATACGCCTCGCTCTCGCTGTGTTACACCGAGATTCACCATAAATTAATATCATATCGTGGTACTCTCTTAAAGAAAACCCTAGTATCTTGTAGTGAAAGAGAAACGCCACCAGCAATAAAAAAGGAACAAAATTGAATGTATTTAAACACAAGACCAAATTAACAAATTTTGATGACCAATGTCATGTAATTGACATTGATTGCGTATGTACTTGAATTTTCAAGTACAAAAATAGTATTGAGCCGATTTATAAATAAAAAAAAAAATTGCGGTGAAACGGTACCACATACGAAAAAAATCCAAGAGACACTTTTTCTGTGCAATTAAAAAATGCATTGAGATATCCTTTCAAATTTATTATTGTACAAGGTAATACAACTTTCCTCACCATATTTATGATATTAGTTACACATATCTCTGCCACTGGACGCTTTAGAAGCTTGATATTTTGAATGATCGTTGTGGTTCATATAGTGGCAAGTGCACTAAGTTTGGTTAACATCTCGGAAACTGATCCCTTGAGACTCCATGTTCACATGAAACTTTTTGCTTAAAATTGATTTCTCTATCATCTGTTATTTGCTGAAAACCCTGTAAATTGACTGAGCACATAAACACATAAATACATAAATACGGTTTTGTGACAACCGATATTGTATCTCTTAACTTTCTCAGGTTGCAAATGGTGGCACTAAAAAATGAGGCCACTCTGGTAAGACTTCAAAAAAAATGCAATTCCAGTGATTTTTTTTATATATATTTAATCCATACTGAATAACACGGTATATAAAAATTGTAATGTTAAAAACGTAGGGAACAAATTCACTAGAAAAATAATATTTATTCTGAGAACCTTATTTTCGAATTTTATATACCATAAAATCCACGGGTTTAAATTACTAATTAGTTGCTTTGCGGTTTAAGAGACCATTAAATTGTTTATGTTTGAAAAGTAGTAAAATTTAACAAGCAATTAATTTCAAAACGGATTTTTGAGTCTAGTTTAGTTCTATGACGTTATTGATATATTTTTTAAACGGAACACCTTGTATATTTCTCTATTTTAGGATTCTTAATCAACAGCTGATTCCAATAATTTATAGTGGGAAAGATACGATCATTTTGAATATAATAATTTTGTTGTTTGAACAAATAATGGTCACTAGAACTAACGGTTAGTTAATACTTAAAACAATTTATAGTAAATGTTTGAACTATACTACTTGTTGTAGCTGACAGTACCCTAAACGACGAATAAAATGTTGATGAATCTTGTTTATAGTTTCCTGAGAAATGTTGTTTATTTCTGTTCTTATTCTCTCTTTTAATTCAACAATGTTTTCCGGTTTGGTTTTATAAATTAAGTTTTTTAGATGGCCCCACAAAAAATAATCTAAAGGATTGAGGTCCGGTGATCTTGATGGCCATTCGATGGGTCCACGTCTACCAATCCGCCTATTCAGAAATATTTGGTCAAAATACCTTTGAACGTCTGCTGCATAATGGGGAGGCGCACCATCCTGTTAAAACCACAGGCTTTCGTCAACATTTTCAGGATTAATTCTACTAGGGACTAAATTTGATAACGTTGGGGCGAGATAGCCCATTAAAATATTGGAGATATGCCGATCCGTTTATAGTTCTATCGAAAAAATAGGCTCCAATGATTCTATTTCTCACAATTTCCGCTCACACCTTTACCTTTTGTGGATACTGTGTGTACTGCTCTCGCATCCATCGAGGGTTTTCCCTTGCCCAGCATCTACAATTCTGACGATTCACTTCACCATTTGATTTGAAAGTACATTCATGGGAGAAAATAATATTTTTTATGAGAAGAGGATCACCATTGCACATATTTATAATTTTTTCACAAAATTGTATCCTCCGATCTGGATCATCATCGCTTAGTTCTTGCACAAGCTGAATCTTAAAGGGATGCCATTTTTCTAATTTTAATATTGTATGTACTAATGTTTTAGTAACATAATAATCGCGACTAACCCTGGTGAACGCTGGTATGTGGATTGTCTTCAACAGCCAGTAAAATATTAAATTTTGTATCCTGGCAACACCTGGGCGACCTGTTTTGGGTAAATCTTCCACCGTACCAGTATCTCTAAATTTTTTCCAATTTTATTCAGTCGATTGAGTTATGGGTCGTTCTGGATATTTAGTATAAATAAATTACTTACATACATTTTGTTGAGTTCGCATCCTATCACCACACACAATCATCGTAAAAATTCTCGGCTTATAAATACATTCAAGTTATAAATTAAAATAAATTGACAATTATTGAGAAACCACTACTGGGGTAAGGTATTATTAAGTGATTCACTGTGAAAGACAACAATGATAAAACAAGAAACCAACAGAAGCTAGCCTACTTCAATTAATAAAAAAACGTGTTTATTTTACTTTTTTGCTTGTTTTTTTTTTTAAATGGCCGTATCCTCCAACATTAATTTTAGACCCTAAGTGTAATACATATTTGGAATCAGCTGTTGATTAGGAGGAATCCAAAAATAGAGAAATATATAGGGTGTCCCATTTAAGAAAATATCGATGATGTCATAACAGAAATAGTGATGACGTCATAATCAAAAAATAAAGAATAAAGTGCGCAATTGAAATTAAAAATCGACGTATCCGAGGATATTTTCCAAATATTTTTGGTTTAAGAAATAATGAATTTATTCCATACTTTACGGACACAGTGTATAATAGGTGGAGCAGAAATCCTGTATAAGTTTAGAGTTTTAATTACTATGGTGAATAGTGGAACTCGTGCCAAATCTTAAGTCGTCCCGAATACTCCATTATTATATTCTTGTGAGTGACAGGTATTGTGTAAACCTAAAACTATTGATCAGCAGCTTTCCAATATTCGTAAAATGTACATAATTATAGCCTGTCACTAATTCTGTGACACCTATTATATTATATTACATGTATATCTAGTAGCTGAATTTCCACTTTTAACTAAGAATCATTTCTTTGTAAATGTAAATTTTGTATTTTTGAAGAATCTAATCTTTTATAGAGAATAACCTCAGAGAAAAAGTGTTTAAGCAAAAATAAAATGTACCTATCATACAGAGTTGAGCAAAGCACTCGCATGAAGTACTTGAAGCAAACGCACCCATCCAAAGTACGTTTCAGTTCAAGCATGAATTACTTTAGTTCATAAAACAAATTTAAATTACCAAGCACTAAAAAAAATTATTGACAATGTCAGTTTCCATTCCATAGTCCTCTTTCACTAGCATTTGAGAACACTGATAAAAAACATGTTTTCTTTTTAAACAAAACATCCTGTTTTCTTTTTTGTTTGAAACTGTTTTTTTATTTAAACCTGTTTAAAACACCTTGTCAAAAAATATATTTTAAACAGTTTTTAATTGTTTAAAAGCATTGAGTAAATAAATGTAAGGAGCGAACATATACATATAAAAACGTTCCATATTGCTTTCACTCATCTTAATTCCCCGCACTATTCATATATTTATTGACCGTGTAGTGCTGCCACCACTGTCATTTAGAAGAGCCATAAGCTCGTTATTCTAGTAATTTTAATGTTCTGGGGTTTGATCAATGCGATAGTTTTTTGTTTCCGAAATTACGCTTTCGGAAGCCTAATATTTGTAATATTAAACGTTCTGTTTCCATAGATATTTAAATAATACATTTCCTAATGATTACTCTTTAACTAAGAAATTAAGGTTTTATTTTAATTATAAATAATTTTTTGTTCACAGAAAATAAAAAACTATACACAAGTAAATAATTAGTAAAATTTTAATAAACTCAACCATAAAAAACAACGCGATGGCGTACATTTTGGAGAGGACAGAAAAAAAATCACATTTTAATATTTAAATTTTAATAAATAACATAACTAATCTATTTAACTAAGAAAGAAAAATATTTTAAAAACTTTTTATTATCAAATTAAACAGGAAAAGAACGTTCATACTAAATTAATTATATTATCATTATGTTATAACGACAAAAATAGTATTTTATATAACAAGTAGCTAAAATGGTGTTTTTTTTTACAAGTGGGGAGTTTGTAGTACGAGCCGACGGCGAGTGCTATAAACCACACGAGTAAAAAAAAACACATTTTAGTCTCGAGTTATATACAAAATTTTTTGTATCGCCATTCGAAATTAGAAAACAATATAATTTTGTAAAAATATGGCAAATTGACAAAGTTACCTTGTCGTAATGACTAAATTCTATTGCTGTTTCCATAGAAATCAATAATAAAACAACTAAATATTGAACGATTTAAACGTCACATTTGACATTCTACTCTACAATAATTATTATTTGAAACAAAATGAGTGATAGTGAGGAAGATTTTATTCCTAGTACTCCTCCGGAAATCAGGGAGCAACCAATTGCTGTAACTTTAGATTTATTACCAATGAAATCTAGAAAATTGTAGCAAAAAGAATATGAATTATTTATGTACTGGTGTAAGCAGAATACTGTGAGTAACATTTCTGAGTCTGTTCTTTTGACTTACCTATCTGAGAAAGCTTTAAAATGTTCAAGTCTCTGGTCCAAGTTTTCGATGCTTAAAGTAGTTTTAAATGTATAGAATAATATAGATGTATCCAGTTATCAAAAAGTAAAAGCTTTTTTTGGAAAAACAATCCACTGGGTATAGGGCTAAGAAATCTAATGTTTTTGACAGAGCAGATGTCGAACGTTTTTTACTAGAAGCACCAGATGAAAAGTTTCTAATGTTGAAAATTGTATTAATAATGGGCTTGACTGGCGTTTGTCGTCGAGAGGAACTCTATAATATGACCATTGTTGACATTGTGAGAAAAGACTGCTTGCTGGTTGTTAAGACCCATATTTAAAGGACTTTTATGGTAATTGGTGAAACAGTTAATGGAATAAATCCACTAAATATTTATGATAAATATGCAGCTATTCGCCTTACTCATGTGAATCACAAAGGGGTTTTTCTTCAATATCGAGGAGAAAAATGTAGGGTCCAACGAGTTGGTATTAATATATTTTCAAAAATACCAACAAGGTAACTTTGTCAATTTGCCGCATTTCTACAAAATTATGCTGTTTTCTAATTTCGAATGGCGATACAAGAAATCTTGTATATAACTCGAGACTAAAATGTGTTTTTTTTTCTCGTGTGGTTTATGGCACTCGCCTTCACCTCGTATTATAAATGCCCCACTTGTAAAAAAAAACACCAATTTAGCCACTTGTTATATAAAATACTATTATTGAGCCTCCCTCTAGGAGATAACATTTTTCATGTACCTTATTGCATTCTGCAACATCTCTGGATCACGTTTGGCATAAGTTTTCGCACCAGTATTGTCTCTATTAGCCACGAAAAAGCTCTGAAAATTTGTTTTTTTCTTGTAAAATTTATTTCGGAATCTGTTTATAAAAATTTTCCAATTTTTTTTATATTATAATCAAGAGAAACTATTTTAAGTTGTAAAAATTGTTTGTTTAAAAACAAATTAGGTATCCTCGTCTTGGTAAAAGTTTGAAATATAGAATGAAATGAAAAATAATGCTGAAATTTTTTTGCTAATTATTATTTACTAACTTTTACAAAACTTATCAGAGATAAATATAACATATATCTTTTTAAACAATTATCGGTTCTCTGAAACCATTAATGCTTATTTCATTAGGGTTTGCTAAGTTTAGTTGCTTGGATTTCTTTAAATGAGCTATCTTGATAATGATAAAAGCAGAAACACGTGTCGGTGGATGTTTTAAAGTTTTAAAGTGATTGTTCAACTGATGAGTACTGAACAGAATAGTTGGAATTAAAAATAACATTATTGAGTCAGTCACACTGAACATAATGTGCATATTATCTTTTTTTGTAATTCAGTTTCAGCGTTTTGGCAAATAGCCGGGAAAATAATTGTTCAAAAATATATATGTTATACTTATCTGTGATAAGTTTTGTAAAAGTTAGTAAATAATAATTAGAAAAAAGTTTCGGCGTTATTATTTTTCATTTCAATTGTTTATTTGTTAGAAAAAAATTAAACAGAACGTTAATTAAAGTTTTTCGACCTGTTTGTTGGTAAAAATACCACTCTTTTCAACGGCTCAAGTAAAACTAAATCATTCCCAGTAATAAAGCCAATGCATAGTATAAGACCTAAGAATAGATACTATTTATGGAAGGAAATTAATTTGTTTATTCTCCCTGCCACTATTACCAACCCTTTTGACTCCTACCTGAATTCTCTTTAAATAAACTAGTCTCTATTGACTCAATTTTAAGGTAGTAAAGTTTTATCGTTTCATTCAGATTATCTAAAAATATATCTCACATTTTATGCCTGTGTCACTAACAACAGGCTTATCCGTTGGAACTTTATTTTCAAATATGAATAGATAGATTCTTAGAAACAGAAACCTTTTATTCTTTGATGGAGGATGGACAGTGTATTTAGTACTAAATAGTCTTCTTCCTCGAATTCCACATATGTATTATTAATAAAATATTTAATTATCATTTTTGAGAGCGCACAGCTCAGACCACTTTCTAATTTTAAACAATCATTCGAGGACATAACTTATCTGCCGTTAACCTCCAAATTTGTGTTTGTTCAACTTCTACTTACTACCGCAAAGTATAACTGATATCAGAGGTTGGTCCAAATATATTATTATTTAATACCGTACTCCAATTATGACCAATTATGACCTAATTATTAATAATCGATCTTATTCAAAAGTATAGTTCAAGCTACCTGTAAATAATGTCATATACAATCCACTTTTCACAAGATCTTCGTTTTTAGAAAAATGAAAATACCCTTATATCAGTTCCTTTGGTTGTCCGATTATAATTTCTACAACTAGCTACAGCACAATTTTGCATCTTTAAAATACACAATAGTTGTCTTAACAGCACCGAAAACTACTTGACATTAAAACAATGACAACATCACAATTTCAATAATTTAAATTTTTCGCCAAATTATCCTCGTCCCTGACATAATGCGCAGAAGTGAACGAAATTCGGTCGCCGTCGTGTAGAGTGAAAATATATTTTGAAACATTTAAAAGCAAATTTTCTTTGTTTATTTAAAATATATTTTTTTTCATAATCAGAAGGAAAATTTATCACCCTCTTTTTTGGTTGTCAAAAATTTTAATTTTTTTTAAAGGTATGACACTGAAATTTAAGTTGTGTAAATTTCAAAATATCATAATTTTACAAAAAACCAAATTTTCGAAAACCAAAAAACGGGGTGATAAATTTTCCTTCTAATTACGAAAAAAAAAAATAGGTTGCAATCATTTTACTAATGGCCTAGAAGGAATCTGCGGAGGCTGCGCATTTTTGTAATCTCTTTCTCAAATTTTTTTTTCAATTATTTTTTTCTGCAAAACTTCTTTACAGTGATAGTCATGCCTTCAAATATTGCTTGGGTTCCATGCTCCAATACTCAGATATGTTACAACCTAAATCCAACAGCCGCCACTGGTACATTACATTTAAACCTATTGAATTTCTTGAAACAATTCATAGTATTTTAAATCGAAAAAATAATGAAATAAGAAGTTAAATAAACAATATGTCTAAATGTGTGTTGCTACTCTATTTTCTACATATGACATTTTATTCATTTCAGGAACGAAAAGTTCTACACGTGCTGTGATGAACCGTACCTCGACATAACATTCAACATAACGATGAGGCGAAAGACGCTGTTTTACACCGTGAACCTCATCATACCCTGCATGGGGATCTCCTTTCTCACCGTACTTGTGTTCTACCTACCCTCCGACAGCGGCGAAAAAGTAGGTCTATCATCCTTTATTTCCTGTACATTTTTTCATTTCTACTTCCGACACACCAACAATGAATCACTGCCAAGGAGATGCACTATATAGTAAAAGACGAATGAGGGTAATATTTCACTTTACGGCCTTGTTTAAAGTTTTGTAAAGAATTCCTCATCGATCAATCAATTCGTCAAAATAAATATAAAACATAAGTAGTTGTTTGAAACGAAGAGAAACTTTGTGGTTTTTAAACGATTTGATTTTCTATTTTAGGTCACATGAAATTTATTGAGCTTGGAGATTTATTTTGTATTAAAGGCGAAGGCCCAACACTTATTTGTTTAGCACTTTACTCTCATATTTAATTAAATTACAAAAAATTATGTACCTCTATTTTGAAATATCCAGTTGCAGTGTATTTTGTTTTTAAATTTGACCAGTAAAACATCCTATCTCGGCAAACACTATTTAATATGAAAAATTTTATTTTGTCTGTTCAGATTTGTTGTGAAAAAGTCTGTGAAATCGAATAGATTCGAGTCCGTCTCGGCAGAAGAAATATGAATAAAAAAAAACTGTTAAAAAAAATAACTCCCATATACATTGCCTAACAAAAATGTGGGCCTCTACTGCAGTAGCGTATTCTACTCATCAAAATAGATGAAAAAAGTTCATACAAACATATGTCCAAAAATGAGTTGTTTTCGTGTTAGTCATATTTGTGTAGCAACTTAGGTAATTCATGATTAATTATTATTATTTTATTTTCTGGCATTATAAAATTATTTTTAGAACAATTAGATGAACATGAAACAAGACAAATATCATAGCCACTAATCAGAGTGACCGCCCCCAGCCAAAATACAATTCTCTGCATGTCTTCGTAGCGATACTCTTACCCTTTCACAAATACCCGAAGTGTTGCGTATGTCATTGAAACCATCTTCAATCCGCTGACGAAGATCATTGATGTTGTCGATAGGACGGGAGTAAACAGATAAAAATGCAAAGGATTTAAATCTGGGCTCCTGGCAGGTCATGGCACAGGTTCCTCATGTGCTATCCAGCGTGCAGGATAACCATTGTCCAGAACTTTCCTGGCCACCCTACTAAAATGTGCCGGCGCACCATCGTGCTGTAACCACATGGCTCCTCTAATTTCTTGAGAAACATTTTCAATCAAAAGGGGTAAATTGTTTTCCAAAAAATTGCCTGTAGACGGCGCTTGTTAAACGTCCTGGTAGAAAGAGGGAACCAATCATAAATTCATTTATTATTCCACCCCAAACATTTAGAGAAAATTGTTGCTGGTGCCTCGAAGGAATAACAGCATGCGAATTTTCATTCCGTCAGAGGTATAGATTGTGAAAATTTATTACTCCATTTTTGGTAAAACCTGCCTCATCAGTAAATAATTCAGTTAAAGGGAAAATTAGGGTCATTTGCACATTTACACAAAAGCGAATTACAGAATACTAACCTTGGTGCAAAGTTTGCTGCTTTACGTACTTGAACAATCGACCAAAATAGTATTGGGCACGGTGTATGCTCTTTTACGTCCGCGTCAGAGTGTGTTCTTTCTGCGGAAAAGAAAGCAATTTAAACAGAGAGTGAAGTGTAAGAAGAAAGAATAGGCAGAGGGGAGTCTGTATATAAAAAGGCAACCTCCGGGAAAAGGTTAGAGAATTTTAATTAAAAATTAAAAAATGTTCAAATATCAAAAAAAATAATAAAATAATTAATCTGATAATGACAGAGGTGTCAACCAAAGATTTACATAACAATGATGGGTGCATCAATAACGACACCATACCGATGGATAACATAAATTCGATTCCATTTAACAAAAAAAGGCGAATTGCGGATAGATACATTCAGCCACCATTCCACATCGAGAATATTCATCAAACAGAAAAATAAATCAACAGAGACCAGTAACAATTTTCTTTCTATAAGTGGAAAACAAGATACTCTAGAGGATATGCAGGTGGATCCTGTATTAAATGTAAACGAAAATGAAAACACCAAGCCCAATACCAAAAACAATAAGCCCCCACCCACTTTCTTTCATGGTCACTTTGATGGCATAAAAAAATTAAATGAGTATCTCAATTCTAGCCTGAATGGAAACTTCTATTGGACGTTCACTCTCAATGGTTCTGGTCTATATCTAGAAAAACTTGAAGATTGGAAACTCTGCGTAATAAAATTCGAAAAGGGTGACACAGAATATCCCACATTTACTCCGACGAAGGAGAAAACACATGCTTTTGTGTTAAAAGACATACACCAGGAGGCGAATATTGACGACATCAAAAAGGAGAATATGGAAGAGCACAAAATCAACGTCAAAAACATTTTTAATATGCGAGGTACTCGTTTTCCCATGTATCTCATAATAACTGATGGACAAATCACCCTACGAAATCTACAAACAAGAGTGAGATACCTGGAGCACACGTCTGTGAAGTGGAAGAGGCACATGAATAACAAATTAATAAATCAGTGTCACCGATGTCAAGCATGGGGTCACGCCACTGCAAACTACCACTCTACCCCACATTGCTTGAAATAGGCCAAGAACCACCTCACAAGGGAATGTGACAGGAAAGAAGACGACGCAGTCAAATGCGCAAATTGTGGTGGTAATCATACTGCGAATTTCAACGTACACATGTAACGCCAAAACGCAAGGATGCAAGAAGAAATGCTCCTGGGGGCGATAACCATTATAACCCAGGAACAACCGGGAACACCAAAAGATCAAGTCTTGCGGAATATTTTTTGGGGAACCACATATTGGATTTGAACAAGGAGTAGAGAAAACAGGTCTTCCCAAAATTTTTAAGAGGACCACGCCCTACAATAGCTCAAGGATCGCAGATGGGGAGTCACCCCCAAAAATATTTGAGGCGCCTCAATCTGAGGCCAATAAAAACTCAAAGGCAGCACTACTATCTACCCCTTCAATATCTTTAGAAGAATTTCCACCATTGCAAAATAGAAATCACCAGGATCCTCCAGCCATCGGCGCCGTAGTAGGAATAGGACAACCTGTCAATATTACAGCAAGAATTTTAAAAACTCTCTGATATGATAGATCTCCAACAAATGCTAAATGGAGTAAGAATCCTTAACAATAACCTATCTAGATGCAATAGCGAGATGGAAAAGTTTGAAGCGTTTTATAGCTTCTCTGTAAACATGGAGAACAGTGTCATATAAATTAATAATCTCTTCATGGAACGACAACGGTATTGGTAACAAAATTCCTTTTTTTGATAAATTATCTCACGAGGCATAAAATTGACATTATGCTCCTTAATGAAACTAAATTAACTAGACGCGACAAGCTGAAAGTTCGAGGGTACACAACCAATCGGAAAGACAGAGACATGAATAAAGGTGGAGGTATGACAATTCTCGTAAAGTCGGACATTGCACATACTCATTGTACTATACCAAACGCTGGTATAGAAAACGTTGAGTATAACGCTCGATGATGGCACGCACATCATCGCCGTGTATAATAGACCTTTGAACAACTTCACAGCGGTTTGTCTTGAGAATCTAATTAATGTAGGTCTACGCGGCCTAGTTATCGGCGACCTTAACTCCAGGCATCATACATGGAACTGCCATCGTAACAACACTAACGGTAACACCTTGTTTAGCTACGTAAATAACCACAACGTGACACTGGACATACGTGATGATCCAACCCATTTTCCAGACAACGGAAACCAGTCATCTACTCTTGATATTATCATTAACAAAAACGTGAACAACTCCACGCTGTCGGTGGCGCTTGAGGAACTCGCATCAGATCACAATCCGATTCTCTTGAATCTTAGTAATGTCAGGAGAAGATGACGCGATCAAAATTGTCAGCTTTCGAAACGCCAATTGGCAAAATTATAGAAATTTCATTAATACCAACATTCAAATCAGCAACAATATTATTACGGTCGGGGATCTGGAAAATGAAATAGGGTTACTCAGACAATCACTATTAATCCAAACAAAGACCAACTCGACGATGCAGTCAAATGGCCAAGTACACCTAACTGGCAGGCAAATAGCGAACCATTTGGTCGACCAATTTGGAAACATACATAATATTAACGGTCCTAAATTGTTGGGACCGTTAATAGAAAACATGGCTAATCAAATTATCAATTATAACAACCAAATTCCACTAACGCAACAGCAATTTTTGGAAATCATGACTAAACCCTCATACAGCTTATCAACACATTGCTTAATAAAAAAGCTCCGGGTAAAAACGATATCGGCTACAAGCTTCTCAAAAATCTACCGAGGAAGGCGATATTGCAGCTTGTATACATTATTAACGCAATATTATGCCTGCAGAACTGGCCATGCTAGTGGAAAAGTGCCATAGTTGCTCCCATCCAAAGCAGGAAAAAAATCCTTAACAAGCTTCAAGTTATAGGCCAATCTCATTTCTTTCAAGCATTTCTAAACTGATTGAAAAGATCACCTTGAACAGAATAAACACCGTACAGAATGATCTAAACATTGAGGACAATCACCAGTTTGGATTTAAACGGAGGCATAACACCACTCAGCAGGTGGTAAGGATTGTAAATGATGTGAAGTTGCAATACAACCTCGGAAAGAGCACCGTCATGAATATTGAGAAAGCCTTCGATATTGTATGGATACCTGGGCTTATCTATAAATTACATACTTTTAAATTTCCTGGCCACCTATAAGACTCATTCACTCCTACCTGAGCGGCAGGACGCTGCAGATTCGAGTGAATAACAAACTCTCAACTTCGCGGGGTATTCGTGCGGGAGTCCCGCAGGGGTCGGTTCTCGCACCAAAAAGTTTTCAACCTATACACATCGATTTTCCGCAGCTCCCTAACACGAAACTGGCTATGTACGCTGACAACACCACCATGTACAGTCACAGCTAGTCTGCCCAAGTAGCGAATCAACTGTTAAATGCTCACAAGGTCCGGGCAGCAGCGTACTACGATCAGTGGAAGGTGAAAGTGAACGAGAAAAATACGGATGCGATGGTGTTTACTAAAAATTTAATAGATAATAAAATCTGGATGCCAATTTCAATCCGGGGTACCAAATTCGAACCAAACAAAACGTCAAATATTTAGGGGTTCATTTGATGCACATTTACATCACTATTGCTTGTCAAAAAGTAAATATGACAAATAAGACATTAATATACACAAGTATATTGAGACCGGCCCTAACATACGCGGCGCCGGCGTGGTATAGCGCGTCGGTGACGAATATACCTAACTGAAAGTTCCGGAAAATAATTTTTTACGCCTTATTACAAATTCTATAAGATACACACCCACTAGGGAGTTACACGAACTATATCCCGACATAATATCATTAGCGGACTACATCAAGAAAATGTCTTAAAATTTCTACACCCATCAATTGATGAACAATCCGCTAACAGCCAATATTACACAAATTAGGGAGTATAACGCGCCATTTTGGATCAAACACAAATTACCTTACCAGACACAAATTACCTTACCAGTCGTTACCGATATTTCGGTAACTCCTTTAGGTCATGTCCATCATATATCTGAAAAATTCAAAATTAATACTTCCTTCTCTTCTTCTCTCTTTGTCGCTTTTTTTCCCTCAAAAAAACTTGTTTCAAATTAATCATCTCTAATCAAAATATCCCAGAAAAACCAAAAACATTTTCAACAGGAATAATTTCATATTAAAATTAGAAATTATACGGTGATACATAATCGTTTCATTTTGCAATTGATTTGAGGGTGTTTTTTAAGGATTTTTCCCCTGTCAGCCTTAGAGTAATATTAAAAACTAAGTGCGCGTCATGTGTTACAATTAATTTAAGTGCAAAATGTGTTAGTTAATTATTTTAATTTTAAGTCTTAAAAATGTTAATTATAAGGTTAAATAAATTTCCCGAAGAACAGAAGTTAGCATAAGTAAAAAATTTAACTATCCTTCTCCGACCTCATCTCGTCCAACTGCTCAATTGCCACGTAGCTAAACGCGCGTGGTTGTTTGGCTGGCTCCTGATATGAGGACCCGGAGGGGAAATTATTGTATTATTTAATTTAAAAATAAAATTGTTTTGAATTGAATTGAAAAGTACTTGAACACGTTGGATGTGATACGGATATAACTGGTAGCATTTTAAGATTCTCCAAATAATCATAATCCTCCATAATCCCGCTGAAAGCACGAGAAAACTTTCTTTGGGGGAAATATCCACATTTTCCCCGAAAGAAAGTCTTCTCGTGCTTTCAGCGGGATTTTGTTCTATTCGATTAAGTACACCTTCTTCCGATGCAGGAGATAGAGTTGTCGTCGGTCTGCCAAGAAAATATTCCATTCTTAATAGACCTTGTCTCACTTAGTCGCGCATGAATTTTTTGAAACATTTTTCTCCAAGCAATCGGCGATTGGGAAAACGTTCTTCGTACAGCCGTCTTGTCTCAGCTTGATTACAATTCGCAACACCGTACATCAAATACATTTTTGCAATTTCTGAATTAGAATAATATTCCATTTTTAACAATAAAATGAAATCTGAACAAACTAAACACCGAATTAATGACAAGTAAAGTCGACACAATCAGATGGTACTTGATTTTATGTTTTTATTATGGAACGTTGAATGTGCCTGTTTGATAGAAGTATACTTGATTTTGTATTAAAATAACAATTAATCATGAATAGCCTTTGTTGCTACACAAATATAACTGTAACATGAAAACAACTCATTTTTGATCATATGTTTATATGAACTCTTTCATTTATTTTGATGAGTAGAATACGCTTCCGAAGTAGCGGCACACATTTTTGTTATACCCTGTATACGGTAAAGATTAAAAAATTCGTAAGGACGCAGTTTCAAGATGTAAAACTCTACGCTGTAATCAATCGCAAAAAATGTCCTCTTTAGAGATATATGTATTAAGGGTCATGTTCCAGTGTGATGTATAGGTAACCGGTATGTCATGATAATAATGTACATTGCTTTTATTATATGAAGTCGACACTAATAAAGTCTATTTCGACTATAATAAATTCTTTCATGCATAATATTTTGGTGAGTCAGCAGCTATAATATTTTTCGCTTAAGTTCTTATTTGCAATTTTATTGATAAATGTAAAAGTTTGTTTTCAATACTTTTCATTTAATTTTTTTAATGCATGAAATAAATAAAATTATATTTTTAGTAAAAAAGACCTTGTAGTTAAATATGTTTTTATTTGATTTAAAAAACTATAAGGTTTTATGTGGATATGTCGCTAAATTTTATCTCGTTATTCTAAGAAACACTTAAGTTAAATGGAAAATAACACTCTTAAATTATGAAGAATATGTAAAAATGGTAAAACTGTGAGACGGTAACCTAGAGAAAATACAGACAAAGTTATTTCACATAGTTTCAGTGGAGTTGGCGTGGCGTGTAGGAAAGGACACGAATTTTTTTTAATCATTTATTCAACATCGACCTATTTCCGCTACCAAGACCAATCACGACGCCAGGAGACGAGCTACCCCCAACCAGGAAATTTTGCCTGTCGAAGAATAGGGATTTTTTTACTTGCCTAACATTTAATAGACAATGGATCAACTACTTTACATCCCTTCCGAAGGATGGTATATGACCTACACAACTCTCGCCTTAGATTGCATATCTTTTGCATATACGCTGATATACAAACCGCTAGAAGACTGGACGAAGTCGCCCAGTTTCACTTGAGTTACCATCCAATTACTGACTGCGACTGCCGTTGCTTTACTTTAAATACAATTGCTGTTAAGGCAGATCTACGCTCGCTCCAGGAGACTAATTGTTTAATATCTTATTTTAAACTTGATTTAAGCAGTTATAGTAGTGAAACTGATGGCCTAGAATATAATCCTGTCTTCTCTAAAACTACACAAAGAGGAGAAAGAATGTGCAGAATCTAAATCGATCCAATTACAATGAACCCAGATAGATGCACTGTAAGAATTTTTAAGACATGACTTTTCCAACGATCCAATAATATTATCAATAAACGATTATTTTTAATTGTCTTCACCCTCGAGTTTGGAAACCTGGATCTGGTATAAAAACAGGAAAAATAGGAAAAAATCCAATCTCCAAATGGATTACTGATATTGTGAAATATCAAAAATACTGTGCTTTGAAAATATCTTTTTCGCATCTCGAAAAAAGACGTCTCAAAAAAAATTGTGCAAAAATATCAAAGACAAAAAAAAATTCCAACTCAAAGGATAAATAGTCTTTTTTTATTAATTAATTTATTTATTTATTTATTCAATATTGAATTATGAAGGTCATGAGGCTCAGCTCTCAAAAAGTCACCATTTAATGCTATTTGTCCATCCCCTAACATTAAAATCCCGAATTTCATATCTCGTGTTTTCATTGTTTCTCTTCACTTTCAAATGAGCCCACGACAGCATATACCAAATGAAGTAGTTTTTAGTTTTTTCCCTTTCTTAAAATGAAAGTCATAGTAATCTTAAATTAAATTACAACTTAAAATTGTTGATATTTAATTATTATTGATTAATGATTATTATTCCTATTTCTATATATTTTAGCATAACACTCTTTTCTTGTAGGTCAGTTTATCCATTTCCATTTTGCTGTCACTTACCGTGTTCTTCCTTCTACTGGCCGAGATCATCCCACCAACGTCGCTAGTGGTGCCTTTGCTCGGCAAATTTGTATTGTTCACAATGATTTTAGATACATTTAGGTAAGTTAACGATTTTATTTTGCATCAGTGCAGCTTATATAAACATGTGTTTTGGGTCGATAGTATTAGCTATGTAACTTATTTGAAATTTTTACTGAAAACGTACTTCAATGTAACAGATAAATAGTTAATATACCAACAAGAAACTCTAATGTTTTCTTGGTTTTTGCAGTAGATTTTATGTAAAAAAGTGTATATTTCAAAGGTTTCTTCGTAAAAATTTATAAATTTTTGTCAGTTCTACGTTTACATTTTTGTCGCAAACCTTATTCACAATGCATAGAGTTCGACAGGTTCAAAATTATCGTCAGTTAAGTGCCTTTGAATTTGGTCAGATAACTGGTATGAGTGAGTCCGGATCTTCACTTAGGGAAATTGCCAATACCATAGACCGTAACATGACAACTGTGTTAAGATGTTGATTAGGGGCGGTGATCTAAAAGTCTTCATGATCGCCCTCGTGGATCCGGACGCCCTAGGAGAGCTGCAGATCGTGAAGAACGACATCTGAAAAGATTGGCTGAAAGAGATAGGTTTTCAAAAACACGAACAATGGGAAATGATTAGATGGAAACTTTAGGACAAAGATGGCGTCCGTATATCAACGAATAAGATCTTTTCGAGTTCGTTCTTACCGAATTTTTATGCCTACTCCTTACTACATTTCATTGCGCCCGCAGCTGGAGTGATGTAATGAGCGAGTGCATTAGGTGCAGTAATGACACCATGTGGTCTTTAATAATAAGTCCTGAATTCCTTTATGGACCTAAGATAGAAGAAGAAGAGTGACACGTTTCCGTGGGGAACAGGAATTTGCAACTAGCTGTTGAACAACTTACTGCTCTTACACATACATGGAGTGACGAGTTAAAGTGCAGTATGTTTTGCCATTAAGTCACCTTTATTTCGTTCTAGAGAATTTTAACACGGCAAGTTACATAATCAACATGTTAGAACCTGTTGCAGTGCCATATCTTCGGGGGTTGATTAATTCAATGTTTCAACCAGATAATGTCCGCTGGCAAGAGCTACTACAAAATTTTTGGAAGAAGTGAATGTGCATATGCTTGCTACTACCTCTTTCTTTTTTTATTTTTAGAATAACTGATTTGTGGATGTTATTGTAGGCTAGTGAACACTAAATTTTACAAATCTACTCGGTGTTAAATATTCCCTAAGGTTATGGATGAACAAGAAGCGCTCGGCTCGCTGTTTTGTGTGTTTAGGAGAGCAGGGTGGGTTAGGAAAAGTGGGCGCCAGATCACGTACTAGGATCAGAAAGAAGAAAAGTAGATTAAATATACGAGGTGTTTATTACAAACTACTTATTACCATTTAATATAAAACATATAAGTAGAGAAGAATCAAATATTCGAGAAGATATAAAAATATAAACAGTAAAGTTATTCCTTAATCCTAAAAACACGGTTATAAATGGGTTAGTACGACTTTAAGATTTTAAGACTAAGAATTTATTCTAATACCAATTCCAATTTCCAATTTAATACATTTATTCAACATTATTTACATTTTAAAAATTTAACTAAGGCACGTACATCTCGTGCAATACAATAAATAAAATATTTACATATGTACACAAAATGATATTAGCCGGTTGGCTTTACAGAAAAAGACTCGCCTGAAATAAATTTCAGGCGACAAGCAGCAGAATAGTTTTCCCCTCTTGGACAAAGGGGGCGCCTAGGCAGCTGGCCGATGTTATGGCTCAAGACGGCTCAGGTGTGCCTCTTTTGTTGTTGTTGGTAGGTAGACGTTTTCCTGTAACAACGTATAAAATTAATAATTTGTACAAAACATAATAAAAATTAAAATAAGGGCAATACTATAAATGTCGTTGTAGTCTGGTCATGCAGGAAAATGCTAGAGAAAAAACCTGCTTAAGATAATTGAAATTTAGATTGTCTGTAAAAGATGGGGTGAAGAGGTGGGAGGGGCGGTCATCGGAGGAAGTTATGGTTGGGGTTGGGTAATAATAAATATGAAAAGGGGTAGAATATGGATGTCTGTCATTGTATGTCTGAAATTAACGTTATTCAAAAAAGATAGGTAAGTTTTCGTGGAGTAGTCTGTGCGTATGTGTGTAGTGGTGGTAATGTCGAATGTCTGTAATGTGTGCAGTGAGTATAGATTTCTGTATGTTTTGTCTAAAAAATTTCGAAGTCGTCTATGTTATGTAATCTCTAATGTATTGTATGTTAGCAGTCTCGTGTAGTTGTTGAGTATTTACGTATCTGTTAGAGTTAGTGAGGAGGCGGAGCAGTTTGTTTTGCGTCGTCTGGAGGCGGCCGACCTGGGTGTCCGACATCCTGTTCTAGACGACGCAACCATAGGTTAATATGGGTCTAATGACTGTTTTGTAAATTAACAATTTATTTTTGGTGTCTAGGAGAGATCTCCTATTCACCAAAGGGTACAGTTTATGCAGTGCCATATAGGCCCTGTTGAGCGTTTTGGTAATATGGGGCTTGAACGACAATCTTTGGATATTTCACCACTTTGGCCTCCTCAATAACTATTATTGATGGTCAAGGGAGTGAAAGTTTTAATGTTAGTGAATTTCTTAGTAAAATTGATTGTCTCTGTTTTAGTCTCGTTGATTACGATTTTCCAGTCCTTGTAATATTTTAAAATATTAGTAAGGTGATACCGCAACTTGGTGGTTGCGGTTTGAGCATAAAAGGACGGCGTAAATTGTCGTATCGTCTGCGTACATTATTGTCTGTGTTAGGGGATGTGTGGGAATATCGGCTACATACAAGTTAAATAAAACCGGGGAGAGCACCGTCCCTTGCGGCACCCCCGCCCTTATTGATAGAAATTAGAAGTAGCATTGTTAATCTTGACCGCGAAAGTACGGTCAACAAGATAAGATTTAAGTAAAGATATAAAATACATAGGTAGCTTATGTATATGTATAAGTTTATGCAGGAGACCTCCATGCCAAACAGTATCGAATGCCTTCTGGATGTCCAGGAGCAGCATTTTGGTACAATGTTGTTTGTTGTAACCCTCGATAACGTCGTGCACAACTCTACACAACGACAGCGTGGTATTGTGCCCCCCTCTGAAGCCAAATTGTATGTTGGGCAGCAAGTTACCTTTTTTTAATAAGTTTATTCAAATCAATGAGATATATTTTCTCGGCTATTCTAATACCAATTAGATCTAACTTGCTCTATTAGCGCCAGTTTTGTTACAACCTAGTATGGTCAGAAAGAAGTAACCTAAATATAATTAAGTGCTAGCTTGCACTACGAAAATGTATAAAAATATACTATACAAAAAGGTATAGACATATAATCGCTAACTCGCACTGCGAGCGCTAACTTGCTACATGATCAGAGGGTAGAAAAGTAATCTAAATATAAACGAATGCCAGCTCGCACTGTGAATACATTTTCCCCATTACACAGGTATGTTAAAAAATAATTTCACCGTGATTTTTATACCACAATATACAGCGTACATTGAAAGTAAACAGCACGATCAATGTATCAAGCTTAAAATGGAAAATAAAGACAAACGGCAACTTTACTCGAAAAACAATACGTAACCGTATCGACAGTACAACAAAAAGTATTTACACTAAAATATAATGGTCAAAGATAATTATCTGACAGTAAAGGAGGAAGGTAACTTCACTCTCAAATGAAATCGAGAAAATGAGCATAAAGGCAAAAGGCAATTTTACTATGTAACCATATCGACAGTTACAACAAAAGGTACTTACACTGAAATAGTATATATTGTGTTATTAGGATTAAAAGTGTTTGTATTTGCGAGGCGAAGGCAGCATAGCCGAGAGAACGCAAAAATTGCGAGTCAAACAAAGACACTTTATATCCGAATTAAACATGTTATATTTTCTTCAAACGCAAAAAAAATTCGAATTATTTAAACATTAAGTACATACATAATTATTTTCGATTATACTTATAACAGTTTCATCGTGTTGCTTGTGACAAACACTATGTGATTGCTATGGATATTGTGTGGTTGCTGGGGATGCTAATAAATATAAACAAACATTCTATTTAAGCAAATAAATTGTAATTTATTATAATCCATTATTGAAAAGAAGCGACTTTAAATCTTCTACCACCAAAGTCGCGTGAAGTGTAGGAGTGCTCACATAATCGTTTTATGCAATGGTGCTCTGAGAAGAATATAAAATCGTATTCGGAAAGTGTTTTATTGGCATATTTTGCCAGTCTGTCCTCAAAAAATGAAATGTTTCACTTTGTGGTCACAGTATTCAATGGTGAAATCAACACTGACTCTCAAGAATGGGGTAGATATAAGTAAATTTTCCAAGTTAAATGCATTTTTAAAAAGGCAAAGTAATGGTTATACCCCCTAAAAAAGCTAGGGTGTTAACGAAGGACCAAATTGAACAGTTTTTGGATGCTGCTCCTAATATACATTATTTAATGATGAAGGTATGTTTAAAATTAAAGAATGAAGTAGGCAAATTTTGTGAATTTTTATTTATAGGTTGCCTTAATAATGGGAATTGCGGACGCATGTCGTTGTGATGAACTAATTCATTTAAAAACTGATGTCATTGAAGAAGTCTGCTTTAATGAAAAAGTTCCTCATACTAAGACCGGTAAGGGTCGGTCATTTACGGGTCTTGAAGAAAAATATTTGAGTATTTACAGAAAATACGCTGCTCTTCGGCCAAAAGGTTTTGAAGAAAGTATCAAAATGGAAGATGTCAACGGTCAGTAGTCGGTATTCATAAAATTAGTAGTGTTGCAAAAGAAGTGGCAAAATATTTAAATTTACCAAATGCAAATGAATATACTGGAGACTGCTAACGTCGAGTTTCTGCCATTTTTCTTGTAGATTCTGGTGGTGATGTCACTTGTCTTAAAAGACATGGGGGTTGGAGGTCGAATACTGTTGCAGAGGGGTATATCAGAATCTATAGAAAATAAAAAAAGTACCGCAAAAAAAAGATTTCGACTCGATGAACTAGTACTAGCACCAATGGGCCTAGTACGTGTAATAGTGTCAATTCCTTGAATCTCGATAATACAGTTGCTTGCAATAATGTAGAAAATCAAGGAAAAATTAATTAAGAAATGTGTTCCCACAATACCACTAAGAGTGTAACAGTTTCAGATATTGCTACCACCACCGTTAAAAATGTTAACAGTATGATTCTTCTGGTTTGTTTAATTTTTATTATTAACTTGCTCAAACTGCACTTTCAATATTACTATCAATAAATAATAATAATTGAATGAATTTATATATCTAGCCTAATCAATAAGTTTTGTATTTCATTTCATTATTTAATAATTTTGGATTGTAAGAATTTCATATTTTAATTTAAATAAACTGAATTAATATGAAAATGCTTAATTTTTGTCTAAATATGCTTTTAATACTAGGATTAAAAGTACTTTTAATCCTAGGAATAAAAGTGTTGACATTTTTATATTAGTAACAAAAACATCAATTTTTGTGTCAGATTTTACCATTAAAAATAATGACGTTTGTGACGTCTGAAGAAAAAATATATTTGTCAAGGACAATTCACTGACAGTAAAGCAAAAGTAACATCACTATCAAACTCGTGAAATCGAAAATAAAGGCAAAAGGCAACTTTACTCAAAAAACACTAATATATCTCAACTTGTCTAACTCGACATTATTCTAAAATATTTAAAAAAATGCAATTTAACACGGGGACATCACTTACATCAACTTGCTTCTACGCGACATCTTAATTAATTATACAAGATATTAAATTTACAGAAATACTTTTCATAGCCAGAGTTTACAAAATGGAGAATTAATATTTTATTTACAACATATCAAAAATTGGAATCAAGTGTCTCTTAGTAAATTAATGTATGATTCGCTTTAAAGCAATAAAGGTATTTTGTAAACTCTTTACAATGCAAAATATTAAATGGCACAAAAATGCTACTTATCTTGCACTTTACGCCACGACATAAGATGGCATATCAACTAGGTAAAACACAGTGTCTACTTTTCTAATTCGAATCATTTATAAAGTGGTAAAATGTCCTATTGGCTAGTCTCCGCCTGATACAATTGTGAAAAATGGTCCTAATAATTTTCCATAAGTTACGTTCCATACAATTTCAGCCGTTACATTACCAATAGAGTTGGTCAATGTTCACAAAAAGGATCCTTAGTTCCAAATATTCCCTTGTCTCCCCGATATTGCTGTATTTAACTGCTTCCAGCTATTATATTTCATATCAGAATTTACACGTGTGTAATATAACGATACAAATCACCAACCCAGATTGTAGAAAATTACCAAATGAGAATACAATACATCCAATATATACGGATTTTTAAGACGTGTGAAATTTATCCTCATTACAAGAATCCATAAAAAGTTTACTTCGATTTCTAAGCCATATTTATTTTTATTTATTTATTTTATTACAATATCCAATAGACCGAGGTCCATTTACAGGATAAGAATACAACAATAACTATAGATGCAGTATAAATACTAAGGAAAAGAATATATATACATATACATATACACACACACACACACACACCTACACACACACACACACATATATATATATATATATATATATATATATATATATATATATATATATATATATATATATATATATATATATATATATATATATATATATATATATATATATATATATATATATATATATATATATATATATATATATATATATATACATAAAAAATACAAAACATAGAATATAAGTTATATAACATAGCATAGGTATAAAACCGACAAACATTAGTAAATGTGTACACACATATACATATTACATATACGTGTATAAGATAATAATAACAATAATATTTATAATTGCTTAATATAGCGAATATTTGTATTAAAAATATCTACAGAAGTATTAACATTATTGTAGTTTGTAAACATTTGGAAGAAGGGAGATTATGTTTTTGGAGTATGAATTGTAAATGTTTCATTGTGTCTTGAGGCAATACGAGGTACAACATAAAATATACTGTTATGAAGATCGTCAAATTTAATATAATTATGGATAATTTTGAACAAAAGTATTATTGATTGAGTAGCTCTTCTCTTTAGCAGGCTATCACAGTTGAAAGTAGATATCCAAATTAAAAGGAATGTCTAAAAAAAATGTACTTGACAACGTACAAAAAAATGCTTAAAAATGTTTCAAAAACTTCGAAATGGGAATCTGCATAATAAATTTTTAAAGCTAGAAAATCTGAATTTTCAAAACTGTATCAATAAACTGGACAAAAAAACCTTATTGGTATAAATAAATTTTTTATATATGAAATGAAATGAAATGAATTTATTTATTTATTAAGTAGGTCTGGCCTAATATACACAATATAATAATATATCAAATTACATAATAGGATATAGTTGTTAGATATACATATACATAAATATATGTAAATACATAACAAGATTTGATTAGATTTAATAAATGTGTATACACACATACATATATACATATATACACAGTCCCAGTATCATAGTCATAATACAAATATAGGGTCTACATAGTACATAAATGTAAGTACACAAATTCTATCACACCCATTCCATCATAAGAAGTAAAAAGTATGAAGAGGAAAAAAATATTATAGAAGTTGAAAATAGTTAATTTTGTACGATATGTTTTCTATACATTAAATGTTATGCGCTTAATCTACCTTATTTAATAAAAAATGGGACAGTTTTCTTTTAAAGATTGTTAGTGTTTGAGCTGTGTTTATCTCTACCGGTAACTCATTAAATTGTTTAAGACCTTTGTGAAATAGGGAATTCATCGATTTCTTGAAATTTGTTCTCTGTACGTGAAAATTGTTATTGTTTCTTGTTTGGTAATTATATCTTCAATGTGAGGTAAATTAATCCCACAAATCCATCCAAGACGAACACAACGCTAGCATTAAATATTATTTATGACTTAATTATACACGTTAATACGACATTCTATCAAGCAGGTAGAAACGAAAGAGGACAAAGGCGGTCCTCGTTCCTTTCTCGTGATATGTGTTTCTAATACCACGGCAAGTGTCGACAATCGGATATTTCCGGGTGACAACACTGGCGCAATCAACTCAAGAAATTGACTTACTATCTTTATTAAATGCAAACATATATAGTTGTTAAACCCTTTAGTGGAAATCATACAAACTTTGATTTTTAACAAAAATAAATAGGAAAAGACAAACGGTCATAAAAATTCGGGAATACGACCAAATCGCTGATTCTACGTTTACTACATTCGTACAAACACCTTTGAATTGTTGTACTCCAGTTCAAAATATTTAAATTCGTGGTAAAAATAACATGGTTCATTAATCAGATTGAGGAAGTATTTTATAATTTGATGTTTATTAAATCTTGCAACGTGAAAAAAACATGGAACCTTACATGTCTGGGATATGATCAGTATAATAAGACTGGATAATTTATTCCCCCCAGGTAATGTTAATAATGATTATGTAAATTATGTAATATCACTCCTTACAAACATTTCCATGGACTAAACTATAAATATGATAAATGATAGATGGTACCTTACTGAATAAAACACAACAATGTCTAGAAATGTTTTCAGAAGTATATAATTTCTGTATAGAAAGCAATTATTTCAACTTTAATGGAGAATTTTTCAAACAAATTTATGGACTAGAAATGGGAAACTATGTCTCCAATTTGCTCTGACTTAGTTATGTCACAGTTACAAGAGGTTTGTTTGAATAAATTGTCCTTTAAAATCCCTATTTTTAGAAGGTATGTAGATGATATTTTTTTAGTTGTACCTAGGAATGCTAATGAAGAACTATTAAATGTTTTTAACAGTTTTCACGAAAAGTTACAATTTACAATAGAAATCGAAATCGATAACAAAATAGCATTTTTAGATACTGAAATTATAAGAACACCCGAAAACACATTACTTATTGATTGGTACTATAGGTCCACATTTTCTGAAAGATTTTTAAGTTTTAATTCCCATCACACAATTAAAACTAAATTGAGTATCATTAACAATTTAAAATATAAAGCTACTCAATTATTTAGCTAACAATTTCTGAAAATGAACATACAACTTGTAAGAAACTATTTACTTAAAAATAATTACCCAAAAACAATAATCAATCTAGTACTACATCAGAACAGTAACAGACAAGTTAATGGGCCCCGGATAGCATAACAGAAATATTATTATAAAATATCTTATGTTAAGAATCTTTCCGAAAAATTAAAAAAAGTATTAACGTCTGATAAAATTAATATCGGATCAATAAGTGAAAACACAATAAAAAAGATTTTTTTTACAAATTTAAAAACAAAAACACCAACAGATTTACTTTCTAATATAATTTACAAAATATCTTGTAAAGATTGCGATGAAAGATATATTGGACAAACTAGTAGATATCTAAAAACAAGAGAAAAAAACACGTAAGAGATGTCAAAAATAAAAACAAAAAAATATCACTTCTTTGGTTGAACACTGCAAATTTTCTGAACATGAATTTAACTTTAATGAAACCACAGTTATAGGTAAGCAATCAAACCTTGAAAAGAGAAAATTTCAAGAAATGATTAATATAAAAAAATTTAAATTAGTAAATTCTAGAAAAGACATAGAAAACTTAAACGCCTGTTATTTTAATTTAATCAACAAATTTGATGAACAGTTTAAATCTAGTTGGTCATTTAAAATAATATTACTGTTTTTTAATTTATTGATTTCTAATGTCTCTAATAGTGACAATTTTAATCCTTTATTTTCTGTGTGTAAAATATCAAAATTATTATTAAAAGAATGATTGTCCTCTAGCAAATGGTTGGCATACGTCGAATCTAATTGATTGCTATTAAAACTGCGTTTATGTTCGGACAATCTTTTTCCAAAATTATTTATTGCCGTGGGTCTTCAACTCACGGCAATAAATAATTAGAGGACAGATATTCGGCCGGGCGGCTCGTCGTCGGATTCTGTATTCCAACCAAATGGAGTCAATCTCAACGCGCTTAAAACTTCTTAACTGCCTAGTTCACCGCGCTGAAGATAGTTGTCAGTAGAAAACTGAATTAATTTCCTTGGCTACGGCGAATACCAAAATTATGGCTTTGGTGACGTCTCATATTTCATGACGGCAGGAAGTGCATGGTAGCACAAAACTAACGGGAATTTTCGAAACTATAGTAATGAACATATGTATGATTCTCTACATTTTATTTGTTGTATTTTATTGTTGATATCAATTTAATAATAAAATATGTTAGACGTGCGCAAGGGTAGAAAACGGTCATACGCTGAACAAAGTGAATAAATTTATCAGTGAATTCCTGGATTTATTCTATAATGGTGCTACAACAATTTGTAAGGTGTGCAAGACAGACTTGATGTGCTGGGTTAAATATAATTGTAGACATCAGGTAAACACTGTGCAGCATAAAACTAAAAAAAATTACGTGCCTTCGAGAACATCGATTTACTGTTAATGCTGATTGCCTGTGATGTTCCGCTGCACATACTCGATAAACAACCGTTTCGGTAGTTCTGGAATAAATACAATCCCCAGGTGACGTTACCAAGTCGCACAATGTTGTGTGACTATGTACCAACTGGACGCGAAGACATTGTAAATAAGATCAAATGTGTATTAAAAAAATACACGGCTGTGGTTATGTGACAGATCGTAAAAAAATTCCATTGTAAATGTTACAGTACGTGTACTGGACCCTTTTAAACCGACATTTCCACTATTACTAGCTAGCAAAAGACTGAGTGTACTGGCAAAACAATCGCGCGGGTGGTGCTGCAGACGTTAAAAAAATTTGATCTATCAACAAGTCAATTGTTGATGCTCGTGATCGATGGTGCCACGACAATGCGTTTGGTAGGCCGTTCTCTTCAAAAACACAGTTGTAGGTTGGTACATGTTACGTGTAAGGTGCATGTTTTACATCTTGTGGCAGAAACTATTAGAAAAGGTTTTCTAGAGGTAGATGCATTAATAGCAAGTATAAAAAAGTGTTTCTTAAATCTCCTAATCGTCTCCGCGCATTTCACAGCAAGTGTGCCGGTATTCCAGAACCACCACAGCCGATTTGTATACATTGGGGAACATGGTTGAAGGCAGCTTTTTATTATGCTGAATATTTACAACAAATAAAAACTGTGATACTACAATTCAATCCTGACGAGGCTGCAGCTATTAAGGGAAAGCCAGACAAAATTCGAAGATATTTCCGTTGAAACAGCTTTAAAAACTATTCACAAGAACTATAAATGATTACATGACGTTATACAAAACTTAGAAAACAGTGCGTTGTCGTTAGCGGAGTTACTGTAAATAGTGGACGAAGTAAATCGACTGCTACACTCTATAGGTGACGTAAAAAATGAGCCCGTTGGAGAAAAGTTAGCACGTCTGTTAAAGCAAGACACCGGTTTTACCAGATTAAGACAAATTTGTGGTGGTACTGATGGTATGTACATTAATAAATGTCGAACGGTCGTTCTCAAAATATAAGCTTATTTTCTCACCACAGAGAATATCACTCACGGAGACAACCATAGAAACATACCTGATGCTGCAAAGTTTTTCCAGATCTTCTTCAGTTTGTAATAACCAAGCTAGTTCATTAAGCTAGTTATAAGGGTAAGTTGTGCATACATTGTTATAAATAGTATATTGCTTTTGTTACCAGTTAATTTCATTTATTACGCTTATTATGATACGTACGCCTATGTCCCGCCGCTCATTTCTACCACCTCTAGTTATCACACACACTATTTTTTCTAATAAGTGTTCCTGTATATCAAATTCTTCATTGTACACCTCTAACTTGTAGTAGCCCCATAAAATATAGTTCAGAGGTTTACACCTCAGGAGACCTCAGTGGCCTGTTAACAGCAAGTCTTCGACCAATCTATCCGTTGGGGTAATGCTGACTGAGAAGATTCCTAAGCGGTACAGAAAAATAGGGTCCAGCACCATGGTGCTGAAATCACATATCCATAGTATTGATGCCTTGTAATAAATTTGACAAAATGTTTCTAAGAAATTAAACTGTACCAACTTTCCTCGTCTATTATTTATAGATGTTTAATGTTTAAATAACTGATTTTAATTGTGCTTGTTAATGCAAGCCTCTTTATTAACTTTTTTTTTCATGAGATAAATGGAATGTACGTTATTTTCAACAAGAATTTTAAACTTATGAAAAGCTTGGGAACGCTGCATGTCAAAAAAAAGAGCAAGCTATTATTAATAATTTACCCACGTGCCATTTATGCTTTTTGTGGGTTCTCTTTGATTTATGTACTATTTATCTACTATTAAACGCCAAATTAATTATCGTAAATTATATTATATTAATGATTATGGTTATATAAACTTATTATTATACTGTCATTATTATTATAATGTGAATAACAAGTTTAAATAAAATATATTTAATCGTGAAATTTTAAGCGAGTCCAGCCCTACATAAACAATTAATTTTTCAACAAATATGTATTTCTTGTAAAAAATTAAGGTTGCTTAATTAGTGTAGTTATTGTTATTATTATTATTATTATATGAAAAATTTAAAGTTAGGTCAGTCAATATTTTTGAATATTTATTGCGGAATATAGAATACACGTGCCATCATACATTATAGCATAATTTTATACTCTGGTCCATTGACTTTTTAAACGTTTGCTAATATTTACCAAAAAATGTTACACAGGGTGAGGTTATCGGCAATGAGAGCAACATTACAAAAAGTGAGTCTGGTTCTGAAATTATTCCAAAATAAATTTTGATTGGATTAAAAGAGTATAATATTTATACCAAATTTTATCCAAATATTTACGGCCTAAAAAGCACATAATTCATATTATTATAATTTATAAAATGTACTAATTAATTTCATTTTTTAGTATATGTGTTACCGTAGTGGTGTTAAACGTCCACTTTCGTTCTCCTCAAACTCATGTGATGGCACCATGGGTGCGACGTGTTTTTATCCACATTCTTCCAAGGCTTCTAGTAATGAGACGGCCTCATTATCAGTTAGATAGAAGAGGGTAAGCCAATGCATTTTTTATTTCTAAAATATTAGAAAATCTAAATTAGCACATCATATTTACAAATTTCCTTCCAGTATGACTTCCAGCCATCGAGTAATGGTGAGAACTTGCAATGGCTTAGAATTAAGAGACACCGGACTCTACTCGGATTCCGGAGATTTAGGGGACGACCCTTCCGGCCTTTTTCCAAGTGCCAGTTCAAGAGATGAACTTACACCAAGGTAAATGATACTTTAACCGTAATGATGACCTGTTCTTCACAGCTCTTTAAAGATTGTAGTGGATGTAATTTGTATACAATCTTGTTTTTAAAAAACACAGCGATAACTTTCAACTGAAGTCTCATATACCATACAATAATTCACACTTCTGGCAACAGTTGTTTAACTAAAACAAATTAGAATTGTATTTAATGTTTTTTTTAGAGTGAAATTATCAGTATTCGATAAAGACAAAAAAAAATATGATAGTGGAAAGTACAATGTAAGGCACAGAGTTTTAAGTCAATACCGAAGCAAACGTATTATAACTTATAAGTAGAGTTGGCGGTCCGCATGTCAGGGGCGTGCCAGGTAGAGAAATACACAAATACGTAAGCGAGTCATGTTTACTATTTTAGCAAAGACTAACATTTGATTTTATAATATTGTTATGCATCGTGGTGTGTACAATGTAATTTATTCCTCTCCGTTGTATTGTTAATAATATTGTTTGTTGTATTTTATTCTTGATATTAATTTAATAATAAAGTATGGCATACCTACCTAAGAGTAAAGAACGGCCACACGCTGATAAAGTTATTAAATTTATCAGTGAATCCCAGATTTATTCTACAATGGTGCTATAATAATTTGTAAGGTGTGCGAGACAGACCTGATATGCTGGAACAAAAGTGATTATAAACGTCACGTAAATTCTGTGCAACATAAAACTAAAAAAAATGGCGTGCCTTCGACAACACAGTTTATGTTCGATTTACTGTTAATGCTGATTGTCTATGATGTTCCGCTGCACATATTCTATAAACAACCATTTCAGGAGTTCTGGAATAAATACAACCCCAAGGTGACGTTACCAAGTCACACAACGTAACTATGTACCAACTGTAAGCGAAGGCATTGTAAATAAAATCAAATGTGTACTAAAAAATACGAGGCTGTGGTTATGTGTTGACGAGATGACAGATTGTAAAATAAATATATTTTAAATGTTATAGTACGTGTACTGGACCCTCTTAAACCGACATTTCCAATGTTACTAGCTAGCAAAAGACTAACTGAGTGTACTAGCCAAACAATTACGTGGGTGGTACTGGAGATGGTGAGAAAATTTTGACCTGTTAAAATGTCAAGTGTTGATGTTTGTGACAGATGGTGCCACGATAATGCGTTAGTAGGGCGTTCTCTTCAATAACACGGTTATAGGTTGGTACATGTTACGTGTAAAATGCATGCTTTACACCTTGTGGCAGAAACGATTCGACAGGTTATCCTGAGGTAGATGCATTAAGAGCAAGTACAAAAAAAGCGTTTCTCAAATCTCCTAAACTTCTTCGCGCATTTCATAGCAAGTGTCCCGGTATTCCCGAACCACAGCCGATTCTTACATGTTGAAGAACATGGTTGGGGGAAGCTTTTTATTATGCTGAATATTTACAACAAATAAAAGCTGTGATACTACAATTCAATCCAGACGAGACTGCGGCTATTAAGGAAAGCCAAACAAAATTTGAAGATGTTTCTGTTGAAACAGCTTTAAAAACTATTCACAAGAACTATAAAGGATTACATGACGCCATACAAAATTTACAAAACAGTGCGTTCTCGTTAGCGGAGTCATTGCAATTAGTGGACGAAGCAAATCGACTGCTACACTCTATAGGTGACGCAAAAAATGGGCCGATTGGAGAAAAGTTCGCACTTGTGTTAAAGCAAGACACCAGTTTTACCAGATTAAGACAAATTTGTGATGGTACTGATGGTGCGTCTGCAGATCTGTTAAGTGAGTTCAAAGACTATTTTAAGTATGCTTGTATTACATCAATAATTGATGTCCAACGGTCGTTCTCAAAATATAAGCATATTTTTTCACCACATCGAACATTACTCTCGGAGATAACCATAAAAATATACATGATGCTATAAAGTTTTTACAGATCTTTTCCAGTTTGTGATAACTAAGCTAGTTACCAAGGTAAGTTGTGCATACATTGTTATAAATTTTAACAGTTTATTACTTTTATTACTAGTTAAGGGGCCTAGTCGGGAAAAAGCTTCGGATAGCTGTGTCACTCTCTAGAAAGTTTTTATACATGCGCCGCTGAATAATTTTGCTCTTAACTATACCTTCACTGGACGTTTTATTCACCGACTTCATTGAGGTGCGATTCCCGATAGAGGTAACACTTCCTTGCTCCATTTGTAGTGACAAAGATACTTATTTAGAAAATTCTTTTTAACCAAACAGTACGGAATAAAAGTTTGAAACTTGCTGAGCATAATTATGAAGATTCATTATAGACGACATGTATGAATTTTACCTCGAATTTTACCGATTGATATCATAATTCAGGAGCTAATCACGTCCAAATTTCACTTATATTTACAGTATAAATTTTCCCTACATAAAGTGAAAATTAATTAAAATAGATATACATGTACCCTCTAGTACACTTTCAACTACTGATCCTCCAAATTTGGTGTAATTTGACCAAACCGTATGGAAGAAATAAATTTTGTAAAATTACCTTACAAACACTGGTTCGATTAGCCCTCTTAATTTTTTTTATTACACTTATTATGATGCATACGTATGTCCTGCGGCGCATTTTTGCCAACTCTACTTATAAGTAAAGTTTCTTCTAAAATGATGAACCACTATCGTAGCCTTATAATTGTTTATTAACAAAGGCTCCACATTAAATATTTTTTGTTCGGTAGAATGGTAATGGTAATGGTGGGGGAGGCTGACGCCTGGCAAGTAGGCCACAGACGGGCCCTTTTTACCAACCCCCAGCTGTCCCCTCAGCCATGTGCTTCTCTTGCTCCCTCATCGAATCTTTCCGACCTTCTGATGAAGGTCAGGATGTCACTCATTGCGAGGGAGCTCATCTCCTTCCTTAGAAGCGCCTCAGAACCGAAGATACTGTGTCTCAGGCGCCCAAACGCTTCACATTGTCCCAGGAAGTGGTAAGATGTCTCTTCATCACTCCTGCATCTTGGACATGTAGGGTCTTCCTCAATACCTATCAATGATAGATGCCTCTTAAGTCTGCAGTGGCCTGTCAGAACACCGATTAAGAGATTCAGAGTCTTACGACTCCGTCCCAGCAACCAGGCCGATCTCGATTTGTTCGGCCCCGTCACAAAATCTCGGGTTTGCCTGCAGGCCCTGTTGGTCCTCCAGTGCGTCCTCAGTGTCTCGTGGGCCCACTCATCGAGGGCCGTTGTGACCTGCCTTCTTGAAATACCTAACATAGGCTCAGGCCCGTGACAGGGTTCCTCGGCTCCGAGTCTAGCCAATTCATCGGCCTTCTCGTTGCCTGGAACTCCCATATGTCCCGGGACCCATACCAGTCTGACTTGTTTATGCCTGGCCAGCTCTTCTAGGGCATCCCCACACTCCTGGACGAGAGCTGATCTCGTCCTGGGGGAGCACACCGCCTTTAGAGCAGCCTGGCTGTCGGAGCAGATGTATATTATCTGTTCCGCCCCATTCCTAACCTCAGCCCTACCTGCCACCGCTAGGATGGCGTAAACCTCTGCCTGGAAGACCGTGGTGTACGAGCCTAGAGCAAAGCTCTCCTGTACTTCTTTGCCTTCCAGATATATTCCCGCCCCGGAAGACGATCTAGTGGCCAGCCGAGATCCGTCTGTATAACACACCAGAGAGTCCGGGCGGAAGTCAATTCTTCCTTCACTCCACTCCTCCCTACTAGGAAGAGTGAGAGTGTAATTCCTTTCCAACCTTAGCTGATCTTTCGCTTCTCTCACCTTCAGGACAGAGAGAGGGATTTCCCTCTCCGTCAGTCCAGCAATTGCTGCGTGACCTTCAGCTCTGCCTGAACACTGCCAGCTCCCAGAATCCCGCATTCTCAGATGGGCCGCCATAGCCTCCCTCTTTATCCACGAGGGAAGCGTTGGCAGGCCTAGCAGAACCTCCAGAGCAACTGTCGGTGTCGTCCTCATTGCGCCAGTGATCCCTAGGCAGGCTAGTCTCTGGACTTTTGCCAGCTTTCGGGATGTCATCGCTCTGTCCACGCTCGGCCACCAGACCACGGATCCATATTGGAGCCTAGGTCTGATGACCGCCGTGTACAGCCAGTGTAGGATCCGTGGGTTGAGGCCCCAGTTCCTACCTACCGCTCGGCGCAATTGCCAGAAGGTCGCAGTCGACTTTTTGATGACGTTGTCGATATGCGGCCCCCATGACAGTTTGCTATCTAGAGTCACTCCCAGGTACCTAACCTCCTGCACAAGCGCAAGAGGTTTACCGTACATGGTTGGTGCCCTAAAATCCTCTATTTTTCTTCTCTTGGTGAATAGGATCATCTCAGTCTTAGATGGATTGACTGAGAGACCTGTTTCGCCGCACCATCTTTCTATTATTCTACAAGCTACCTGCGTTCTGTTGCAAACGACATTTAAGAAGCGGCCGGTCACTAGGACCAGCCCGTCGTCCGCATATGCCTGCGCATAAAATCCTTCCGAAGTTAGGCGCTCCAAGAGACCATCCATTATTAGACACCATAGATGGGGTGATAGGCAGCTGCCTTGTGGACAGCCGCCCCTCACCCCGACGTCCAATTGGCAGTCTCCTAAAGCCGCACTAACTCGTCTCTCTTCCAGCGCAGATTTCACCCATCTGACCAGTACTGGAGCAGTACCTCTAGTCCGAAGGGCATCGCAGATAGTAGTAGTCCTTGCTTTATCAAAGGCACCCTCTATATCGGTAGAATATTTAATTGCCATTATTTGGTAGAAATATTGCACACTGACAATGACATTTGTGAAATAATTGTATACGCCTAACATCTTCATTTGTTTATGTATCTTGATCCATTTACTTATTATTTGCTGTATAGTGTAGTTACAATGGCTAACGTTATACAAGTTCGGTTTTAAGGCATCTGTCCCATCGGTATAATTAAATGAGTATCATTTGATATGGGGTTTCTTAACCCCTTATTAGATGCCTTACTCTAAGCTGCTTATTGTGTGTAAGACGAAGAATGTATGCTTTTTCATGTATGCTTCTTCATATACAGGGTGAGTCAATAGTATGTTCTCCTTCGATAACCTTTGAACCGTTGATGATACAACAATTTATTAAATACAAAAGTTTTTTGGGTCGATAATATCTATTATTTGAAATTATTGTAAAATCTACAGGGTGCTTAAATTTTCTGTTACACAAAAAATACTTTTTTTATAATAGAACACTCTGTATATCTTGTCACCATTTTATTAAATGAAAAGAGTATTATACGGTGATATTTTGTATTTTGGATTTGCATGCAACGTTGCCAAGTTATTTAACATTTTCTGGAAATTTAAGGATTTATAAGGGTCCGTTTAATAATTTTTATTTACCTATGAAAAGAAGCTGGGTAAGCAAATATTATACTATTCTTAGTTCATACTACACGCTAAGTATTAGTATCTTTTTTACATTATTCTATTTTACAGGGTGTCCATGATGGCATGTCAATTAATGCGAATTTCAAATGGGAAAAACTCTGTTTTTTAAATGGAACACCCTGTATTTTTTACGTGGTTGGATTCCTCCTTCAAATTGCTTTCTTTTTTGTATAACACTTCCTATACCTAACTGTTGAAGTTTTCGAGAAAATTAAGGTTTTCTCTTCAACCTCGAGATCATACTAAAAATTAATACAAATTTATCAAGAATAGGTTTGGAAAAACAAAAATTGTGCTATCAAACTGATATTTTGTGGTTTACACGTAATTAATTTTACTTGGTGGTGATTCTTCTGTATTTCCTAGTTGAGTTAATTATTTTTGTTAAATAAATTATGAATTTTTCACACGAAGAGTTGATCGACATGGTTTATGCATTCGGAGAAGGGGAGAGAAATCCGGCATCAAGAATTTATATTCAGCGTTATCTATAACGAAGACATCCTCACCATTCTGCATTTGAAAGGTTGCGAGAAAGATTTGAACGAACTAGACATGTAAATTATGAAAAACATGAACGTACAAAACTAGCAACAAATGAAGAAAAAGTGTTTCAAGTTACATTAAGTGTCGTTGAAGATCCGCATAAAAGTACGAGAGAAATTAATAGACATCTTGATATAAGTCAGTCCTCTGTAACAAGAATATTGAGGACACAAAACTTTTATCCTTATCATATTCAACTGCTTCAGGAACTAGAGCCAAATGATTTTGAACGTAGGGTAACATTTTGTGAGTGGACACTCAATAAGATTCACCAACAAACTCAATTTTTTGATTTCGTGCTGATGAGGCCACATTTTATAAAAATAATTGTATTAATAGACATAACTTACACTACTATGATACCATGAACCTTCATTTTACGAGAACTGTAGATAATCAACACCGATGATCACTCAATGTGTGGGCAGGGATAGTAGGTGAATATGTAATTGGACCGCATTTCTTTAATGGTCACTTGACTGGGAATATGTACCTCAATTTTTTACAAAATGTACTGGGAAGATTGTTAAACGGGTGTCCTCAAAATGTCTTACAGAGGCTGTGGTTCCAGCACGAATGAGCTCCACCCCATTATAGTATTGCCGTAAGGAACTTTAAATGTTACATATGGTGACAACTGGATAGGTCGAGGAGGACCAGTTCAATGGTCACCAAGGTGCCAGATTTGACAAAATTGGACTTTTTTTGTGGGGGTATATTAAAGGATTAGTGTACAAAACATCACCAACTACAAGAGAAAACATGCAGCAAAGAATTCGATTAGCGGTCGACACTATCACACCTAACATGTTGCAAAATGTAAGTGACTCATTTCTTCATAGAGTCAGAATTTGTAATTTACAACTAGGAGGTCACGTTGAGCATATTTTGTAACTTATTTTATTTTTTCTCTTCTATTTACTGTTTACGTTCAAAATTACTTTTATTTTTTGTTATGTACCTAAGATGAGGTGTAAATTTTGTCATTCAAGTTTAATAAATTTGCCACTTTTGCTGTTTTCTTTACGATTTTATAGAAAATAATTTTTCGCCTGATCGCAATTTTTGTTTTTTCAAAGCCATTTTTGATAAAATTGTATTAATTTTTAGTATGATTGTGAGGTTAAAGAGAAAACCTTAATTATCTCCAAAAATACAACAGTTAGGTGTAGGAAGTGTTATACAAAAAAGGAAGAAGGATGTGAAGGAGGAATCCAACCATGTGAAAAAATACAGGGTGTTCCATTTAAAAAAACAGAGTTTTTCCCATTTGACATTCGCATTAATTGACATGCCGTCATGGACACCCTGTAAAATAGAATAATGTAAAAAAAATTACTAATACTTAGCATGTAGTATGAACTAAGAATAGTATAATATTTGCGTACCCAGCTTGTTTTCATAGGTAAATAAACATTATTAAACGGACCCTTATAAATCCTTAAATTTACAGAAAATGTTAAATAACGTTGCATGCAAATCCAAAAAACAAAATATTACTATATAGTACTCTTTTCATTTAATAAAATGGTGACAAAATATATAGGGTGTTCCATTTAAAAGAAAGTATTTTTTGTGTGTAACAGAAAATTTAAGCACCCTATGAATTTCACAATAATTTTAAATGATAGATCTTGTCGACCCAAAAAACTTTTGTATTTAATAAATTTTTGTATCACTAACGGTTCAAAGGTTATCGAAGGAGAACACACTATTGACTCACCCCGTATAATAAGACATTGCTTCTCCCGATATGTTCCTATATTTTCAAAAATTCTATTCTGAGCTGTAATATTTTTCTTTTTCATAATAATTTTTCTGAATCATTTTTCTCCAACGGAATCTAAGTTTACAAATTACACTGGTATCCATAATCTTCCCACATTTTTTATGCATTTGTTGTAAGGTGGAAACTTGTCTTTCTTCGGCATCAAAAGTATGTATAATTCATCGTAATACATATTATCCGAAGTTATCAAAAGCTATCTATTCAAAGCTACTTTAGTCTACGTTTACAAGTTTTTTCTTTGGAGTTGAAAACAATTTATTTATTCCTTTCCTAATACGTCTAGCTTCTTGTTTTATCAGTTTTATTGTTCCCAAGGCAACACCAGTTGCGTCTGCAATACGTTATGGATCCTTAAAAAAGTTAAAAGATAAGCTTAACTAGAGGTGTAACAAAGAGATTTGAAGCTTATCTCTTTACACTGAATAGTAAATATAAATAAATTAACAGAAAAATAAATACTGAATATCTATGAAAATACATGCTATTCTTCAGCATCGCTTCTGTCTGTATAAATTCCAAAATCGTATTTAAAATTTCTCTACCTTCCCTCCCAACGCTTTAAATTAACAGATGCCGGAAATATTTTCCATTTTTCAGAGCGAGCACTTATCAAAAAATATATAAATATAAACATCACATACAAATTCATGTGGTGTGTTTATCATATACCTATAATATAAGCCACCAGTATAACCAGTATCTAGGCAGAAAGGTACAGGACTCTGCGGGAAACCGGGACACTCCTATGTAAACTTATAGAGAGCTTGGCAATTTCCCCCCCAGTTCAGTTAACTTAGCAACATGAAAGCATTCGGTTATTGTCGTGGTGGTGGTGTTTGGTGAGGTTCTCTCATATGACACTCTTAGCAATGGCGCAGTTACTACTGTTTGTGCACACACTACAAAAAGTGATTGAAAACTACGATGACCTTACAACAGATGGTTGATATATGTACAGACCAAACCGCTCAAATTTAACAGCCACGAATGCAGAACGAATATTAGTTGGGATCATGTATGTTAACGCGATGGCAGACTTCAGTCATTTTGGTTAACACCTTGCATCAAGCGGTATATATTTCATTATGCATTTTATACATTTGCTTTTATTTGTCTATTTATGTCTTTCTATCAACCATATGAGGCAGTAGTAGCTACCGGTCCTGCACTGCGGACTAATTTCCTGACCCTGTATTAATTCTCCTTTGAAACAACATATTTCAGAAAACCAAAAAAAAAAAAGACGAATCTCAAAAATTCGCAAAAACGCAAAACTACACAAGTTCTACTCTTTCAGACAACACCGAATTGAAATTGGCAAGAAAGCTAAATTAAATGAAATCGCACCACCATAAGACAGCAAGTTCTGTTAGCATCTAATATTGATGTTATTATACAATTTAAATTGTTTAGTTTAGGTGTTGTATTTATTGTTTATTGTTATTTTTAAGCCCGGACCGGCTCCGCTCTGCCCCTAACAATTGCCCCGTTGTTCCCATATGTGGGGATGCTAAGTCGGCAACGGACCGGGTGTCCGGTGAGGGACATACTCTGTTCATTTAACTGTAAAATAAATATTTTTGAATTTGAATTTGAATTTGATAATCACGGGCCAAGCTGAATTTGTCAAACTAATAGATGTAAAAATACGTTTTTTAATTGACAAGTATTGTCATTAACTTTTGGGACTATATCTTTGGAATTAGATTAAATCAATTTAACATAATAAATTTGTATTCGTTATTAAAGAATTTATAGTGCCTCAAAATCATTTTTTATTTTCAAACAACTAGCTATAAGATTTTCAAGTTTTGTTAAGACAAATATGACTACATGAGATCGACAGCATATAACAAAAATAATTTGTCAAAGTTTGATTTTTCCTGCAGAATGGTCAAGTTTACTTTTACTGTTTAGGAAGAAACGGAATATCTTATACTGCATAGACTGGGCACCGGACAATTTCCGTGCGTGCAGGGCCCGCACCGGCACAAAAGAGACAATGGCAGCATTTATATGGAACAATTAAAATACATACCTCGAATGTCTTAACATTTCATGAAATCCCCTGACTGTGATCAAGACATTAGTATAAGTTACAAGGCATGGGCCAGACAACTTACATGAATCATATTGAGATACGTGGATCGTAAAGGCCTGACAGCTTTACACATACGTTATGTCCAAGGATTGATGAAACACGAGGTGTAATGGGCAACAAATTGTCGAATTTTTGAATGATTCTTGGGAATTGAGTCCTGCTTGAAGTAAAACTAAGATATATCAGAAATGAGTGGATCGATGTTATACAGAGTGTTTTATAAGTCGATTTATAAAAATCGTTACTAATAAACCACCTTAATTTTTCAAGATATGAAAAAATTACATTAAAAAGTAGTTTAGAATACAATTTTTGTCTCCTTACTAGGGACATGCAATTTATTGAAAAGTATCGATATTGCGCATCGTATCGTATTGATTAAAAGTTACCGATTGGGTACAATATAGAACGGAATACCAGTTCACATCCTGTCTAGCATTTATTAAAAGTGTTTTAAAAATTTTCTTTATTGCTAACAATATAAAAAGTATTAATACAAAAATAAAAGAGTAAAAATAAAACAAGGCTCAAAAATCTAAACTCTTTTAATGAAAATAAAATAAATATGTACAGACATTACATAGAAACACTACTTGTTCTACTTTATGTAGTACGGACATATGCTATGAGCATCCAATCAATTTCACTAAAATGCTTGTCGTTGCCTGATGCAGTAAATACTGGCTAAAAATATACCGTATAGTGCAGTGCCGTAAACTGTAATACCGGAGCAAAATATTGAGGATCGGAAACAAAAATACCGATACTAGAAAATATCGCACCGTATCGCGCATCCTTACAACTGCGACTTTTATCAATAAATCAGTATTTTATTCAGAATTTTCAAAAATCATTTTTGCAAATTGAAAATGCTCTGAAATCACAAATATCTTTTCTAAAATAAATTAATATTATGAATAACTTTTATGCTTAACGTCTTATCTTATTTTCAACAAAAAACTACTACTAGTGAAATAAGGGGCAGTTCCAACAATGTAAATTTATATTCCTAAAATTTGGTAAGTAGGCACAAATTGCATTCTAAGCAACTTTTTTAATGTGATTTTTTTATATATTTAAAAATAAGGGTAATTAATTAGCGACTATTATTATAAGTTGATTTATAAAATACCCCGTATAACACCATCGGAACTCATTTTTGATATATTAAAGTTTTACACCAAGCACGAATGTTTCCCGAAGTGCGATTTCCAACATTCTAAAATTTTTATTTCATTACACTCTTGTTATAGTAGAAGAAATCGCTTGTGGGGTAACATTCTCCAGAAAGCAGAGCCGGATTTATCTGTATTACTCGTTCGTTTACTTTTTCAATGTAGGTTTTTGTGCTCAGTTTAGCTAGCAACAATTTAACAATTGTACAAAAAAGTATTAACTTAAAATAAAAGTATAGAATTAAGGTATTGACTACACATACAGTAGTTGTAGTTATCAAGGTCGCTTAATATAAATTGTTACTACCTAGGAAGAACCGCGAGGAATTATGATCATTTTTTGCCAGGAAATAATGGTGTGGAATATTAGTATAGAATAAAGAAATTATTAAAAAGTTACAAGAAACCTTTAAACACAAAATAAAAACAAAAAATTTACTCAAAATAGTAACAGAAACAAATATTTTTCTCAATAAATGAACTGAAAATAAATTCTAATAGTAGAGTCATTACTATAATAAAAACACAAAGACGTATTTTTGTCAAAATGAAAAAAAAATTATATTAATAAATAATAACATCCTGAAAATGAATATTTCTCAAGTACTGAACTACGAAAGCACAAAAACGGAAATGAATAATACAGTTGATATCACAAAATTCACTTCTTCACTTCACATCACGTCACTTTACCTCATCTCACATCGCTTCTTCCCCTGAATCCTCGCCCGTCTCACACTGTTCCTCATTTTAAAATGAACTACTATCCCCATTCAAAATAATAAATTTATTTCCACCATTTATATGACATTCGGCAATTTTTAAATAAACATCCTCAATTGTAATTACTTTCCTAATTATTTTTTTCCCAATCTTCCTTTCCCACTTTTTTATCGAATTTCGGAAAAATACTTCCTTTTCTTAAATTCTTCTTCAATTTACACTAAATTAATTCAATCGGTTTGAAAATACAGGAATATGGCGGTAATTTAAACACCTTGTGGCCAAATCTCTCTGCTACATTATCTATAACCCATTAACGCCGAGATTAATTTTTTTTTAATTTTTAATTTTTTTTACTGTTTTGTAGAAAATATGTATAAATGAGCCCACAATGACGGTTTTTATATTTTTTTTGGAATTTAGAAGGCACAAAAAAAATGCTGATACCATATGGTATCCGTAGGCGTTAGAGACAATTTTTATTACAAAAATGTAAACTATACAACATAACTAAAATATGTTAAAACTAAACTTAGTTTGTGTGGTAAGTGGCAAAACAGTTGAGGCACAGACCGACATCACACTTTTTGCACATTGTTCTACCAAAAGACGTGCATCCTACCCCAGCACATCTTCGTCGGTTACATCAGACCACAAAATGATCCATCCTATGAAATCGTAGGGCTGGAAGTAAATTTTTTGCGAGAGAGTTTCGTCCAGGTACTTTGACAATTGTTTTGTACCTAGTCAAATATACTTGCACTATCTGTCTTCTGAAATTGAGTGCTGATATTTTTTCATTTTTACATCCAAGGTGCCAGGCATTGTGCAGTGCAACGTCTATCAGCCAAGTAAAAATAAGCCAATACCATTTTTTACCACGTATTCCAATGCGGTACGTAGCAATCCCCTGATCCATAAGATCAGTCCCACCCATATTCCGGTTGTAAGCAGCTACACAGTGAGGACGCGAAATCATGACGGGTTTTTTTTCTTTTTGGCAGTATCTTTTTACCACTCCCTCTGAGTGAACACCGGCACTCGTTGAGGCTATAGTAATCACAGCATTATCCATCCACCGCACTAATAGACCACTGTCATTTCTTTCAATTATGTGTTCATAATAACCACGCTTCTTTTTTTGAAATTCTTGTTTTTTGGTCATCGGACATGATTTTGGTATTCGATTTTCTCGAATCGTGCCAATTGCCCCATAACCTAAATATCGAAGATAAGCCAACAAATTCAGACCGGTAAACAAGTTATCAATGTGAATTACATATGACAAATTTCGTTGTGGCAATTCTTTTAACATTAGTATCATGGGTGCTGCACATTTTCCAACTAATTTGCTAATGTCCGCTCGTTCTCGAGGATCATTACCCTGGTACAGATCAAAATCGACCAGATATCCACCTTTACTGTTTAGAGACTACACTTTGTAACCAAAGCGGATAGGTTTGCCACGGATGAATTGTTTACATCCATGGCGCCCATAATATTTAATCATTGATTCATCGTACAACAAATTCTGTGTAGGTTGAAAATTGGACAAAAACTTTTCTTTTAGAACATTCATCAGAGGACGTAATTTCCAAGCATTATCTGACTGATCCATTTTAGTGTTGTCGGCCATGTGGATAAACCTTTGGATTTTCCGAAATCTGTCCCTTCTCAGTGAGTCTGCCACAATATTGTTATGGATGTCGTCTTTCATATCCCTGTACAACCGTTTCGAAGGTAAAGGATTGTAACCGGTGAGAATTAAAATTGCTGTAAAATAGCAAATTTCTTGTGACGTAATTTCAGAGTCAGGTTCATTTTTGAAATGAGCATAAAGTTGTGTTTGTTCAGCAAGGTACTGGTAAATATTTTAGTAAAAAAATAACTCAAAGAGCTCAACAGGTGACATGTCTTGGTATCTAGAGTAATCTGGTTCTGGAAATTATTGGGGCATAGGTTGAATATCACCAGGAATCCACTTTGAAGGTTCTTTTGGGGAAAGACGATTTATAATCCACTCAGATTCGGGATCAAATAAAACATTTTCGTCCATTTATAAAGGTATTGTTTCTGTTACTTGCCTTTCTGGAGCGTTCTAGAATTATTCTAAATTTATTAAAAGTAAGAAAAACTTTTTAAATGCTTACGTTTCCAGGCTCATCACAGCGACTTGATGCTCCAATCCTGTCATTGTTAAATAATTTTATCTCTGCGGGAGCAAGCAACTGCCGACCTACAAAATTAAAAATAATGAGACATACATTTATAGCGGTAATTTCATTTTACCATTGAGGTTGCACATCATTCCTCCTTCCTCTTCATCTGCAGAATCCTCATCGGTGTCTACATTTGGGTCGGGAGGTTCCAAAAAGATTTCATCTACATTTTGTAGGAGGTCATCATCTTCCTCAAGCATATCCAAGGCTTGGTAAAGCGAAAAACCTTTTCTACAACAAAAAAAACATAACAATATAAATTTTAAAACGTCCCTAAACGCCTACGGATACCTTATGGTATCAGTGATCTTTGACCCAACATAGTGAACTCGTATGAGTTTCTAGAAGCTTTATTTATATGCAAGGGTGTTTAGTCACTTATATTTCAATAAAAATTAATTCACAATTCACTCAAAAAAATACAGAACTAACTAAAAAAGGTACTTACGCCCATCGGTGTTCCATTATTTACGTGCAGCACAAACACACATGATTTTAAACTTATCCACAACCAAAAAAAACTTTACGAAACGAACAGCCTCCCACGAAAATACGAAGTCAACTGCCAACTCAGCACGAAACCGCCGCCGCGCGACTCTGGCTTCGACCTTGACTACAACGGGCTGGAGAAGGAAGGCATGTTTTGTGATACCATACGGTATCCGTAGGCGCTAATGGGCTAATATACTTCTTATAATTTTTCGTTTGCAGGACTTCCAACAGTTGTGCTTTATTATAATTTTCCTCATAATGGAAATCATATTTCATTAAAAAAATGTGTAACTCCAGCTTAGTAGAACTCTTGTTAGGAATTTTATACAGTTGTCTTGAATGCTACTTCGCATTGTCAAGAACAAGAATGCTATTCAGTTTTAATTTTGGAATTAGGGTATTTTCAAACTATTCCTCAAATATTTCTCCCTCCATGTTCTTGTGGTGGTAATCCACGTTACAGTCTTCCATGTTTTTTCCGCACATTTTCAATGCACTATCAACCCATCTATCAACTGATCCTGTAATATAATCAACCAAGTCCCTTTATTAGTGAGCAATGAGACTGGCTGACATTTCCTAGATCCATCAGTCAATCCTCTTTTTACGGTGTTACGAGTATCATACATACCAAGTTTCATCTAGATAATAAATTGGTCTATTTTCTCTTTTGAGTTCTTTTATCTCGTCTAGATAGGAATCCCTCCAATCCACTATTCGTCTGTTTTCCATAATCGCCATGAGTTTATTAATAGTTTGATATTTAAATCCAATTTCTCTCAGCCAAGTTCCTAAAGTTCTTTTGGTATACATATTTCTTTTAATTTTTTATCTACTACGTCAACAGTTGGAATTTCATTATTCTGATACGCGTTGTAAACTAAAGTTCTTAAAAGTTTTCACTTCACTATTTAATTTAAAAGTGCATTCATCGGAGAAAATAATATTTTTTATCAGAAGAGGATCACTCACCATTGCACATATTCATCATTGTTTCACAAAATTGTATCTTCCGATCTGGATCATCATCATTTAGTCTTGCACAAGCTGAATCTTAAAGGGATGCCATTTTTCTAATTTTAATATTGTATGTACTACGCGACTAACCTGGCGAACGCTGGTATGTGGATTTTATTTAACTGTTCGTAACATATTTAATTTTCTATCCTCGTCAACTCCTAGGCTACCTATTTTGAGTAAATCTCCCACTCTCTAATTTTTTTTTTCAATTTTACTCACTGTCGATTTAATTATGGATCGTACTGGGTATTTAGTATGAAATAAATTACATACTTCTTGTTGAGTTCGCATCCTATCACTATACCCAATCATCGTAAGAACTTCTATTCTGTGCTTTACAAATGCACTCATGTTATAAATTAAAATAAATCGACAACAATTATTGAGAAATCACTACTGGGGTAAAGTATTATTAAGTGATTCACTGTCAAAGACGATAATGATTAAACAAAAGATAAACAAAAACTACTTCAAAACTTAATAATAAACGTGTTTATTTTACTTTCATATTTGTTTTTTTTTTTAAATGGCCGTATCTTTCAACATCAATTTTAGACCCCAAGTATTATACATATTTGGAATCAGCTGTAGAAGCAGAATCGAAAAATGGAGAAATATACAGGGTGCTCTATTAAAAAACATATCAATGACGTCATAACGGAAACAGTGATGACATCATAACAAAAAAAATAAAAAATAAGGGGCGGAATTAAAATTAAAAATCGACGTGTTCGAGGATTTTTTTCTAAATATTTCTGGTTTAAGAAATAATGAATTTATTCCATACTTCACAGACACACAGTATATGGTATATGTATACCAGTTTCTTTCACAAATGTCTCTTTAATTTAGGGAATTAGAAGCAGGAGCCTTAAGATCGTGCAGTATCCACGGCACTACACCGCCTCCAGGTGTTGGCTTCCATTTAGGAGATGAACTAAGTGGAGGACATCTGGAGGATCACTTAGAGGATGTCCTTTGCAAGGAATCTCACCCCTGGCACCATTGTCCAGAAGTCCACAAGGCTATTGATGGTGTCAGATTTATCGCGGACCATACCAGGAGAGAAGAGGACTCAACTAGAGTAAGTTACACATTTACAATTTTAAAAGTTGACAGAAAATATTTAATAAGAACTAAACCTAACAAGTTATCTAGTCTAGTTCTATCTTCTAACTTATTGCTCCATTCTTATTGAAACATTATGTTAACCTAGGCATACAGATTGTCAACCTCTAACTATTACTTTGTCTCAATGGGCGGCATGCTTCCCCTTATATTTTTGCTTGTGCCACGTTTAAGCATACTTTTTTTAGTGGGCGTTGCCTAATCGCATGCCGTCCACTGTTAGGACAATGGAACAGTTAGAGGTTTACAATTTGTATAGTCAAATAGGGCCTCATAATGGGCTTCGTGGGAATTCTTCCGTGACTGCGGTTTTTACATATGTTTGAATAGGAAATTTTGTATCCAATAAGACCGAGAGTCCATACAATTATTAAAAGGCTTAAGGTACCATCCTGAAAAAAATTACTGAAAGAGGTTTTAATGAAAAGATCTATATTTCAGACAATGATTCTTGGAAGATTTTTTTGTTCATTGATTCCACTACACCAAAGAAGTGTTTTCATAGTTTTTGCGAAAAATTAAAAATAACGACTTTTCTTGCATGTGAAATACTATCGATTAACATATGGGTGATATCACAATAACGGGAATGATCAACGGGTTGATATTTTATGCAATAGAGTTCCTCCATTATATTTCTGATTTAGGCACGAAAAATATTGAGTACTTTATGTTTTGTGAGGAAAATATCACTTAACAGCAACCGATTTGTCCATTCTATGACGGTTTTAATTCTGAGATTATAGAAAGTGCACTAAAGGTGCTATTATCGCAGGTTTTATGTCAAGGCCCATAACTTTGGAGAAAATGGACTAAAATTTATATAAAGTGCTTATTTGCATCGTGTTGTTAAATTTCTTCGAATCTTTGAAAAATATCATTTTTAATTAATATTTGTCAGCTAGGAAGAATAATTCTTTAAAGATTACCTCTTAAATGATGTATTTTCTGTCAATACATATTTATGTAATGTGCTTAAATAAAATGCAGCATTTTTTATAATAGTTATTTAAAATAATATAGCATGTTCCAGTGTCACGGACAGAGCTAAAAACGTCATGGAATGGACACTAATGGCATGGAATGGACGCCTTGTGAAGTAATTCAGATCTTAATCCTTGGAAATAAAGAAATATCAATAAATTAAATACATAAATGATAAAACTAATTATTTATAAGTCGTGAATGGATAAAGGTGTTGTGTTACAATATCAAAATATTGAGTATATTAAGATCAAAGTTCTTTTTTTATGTAATTTTTTTTAGTTTAGGTCTATCCAAGTAATGATGTTTATTGAAAAAAAAATGTATATAAGACCTTCATCCACTACAGAAAATTACAGAATTAAAACAACTGGTGAGTAGAAAAGGAGTTTATTAAACAAAACGTGTGTTAACTGAATATAACATTTGCAAAATCAGAATACTGTAGTTTTCCAGAGTTTTTTTGTAGAAGTAACGCATTCTGATTTGACACAGCGTCGACGTACTGGTTGATTCTACATCGAGAACAGTTAAATTGGGAAAATAGCATTCAAAATATACAAGGTCATATTGGTTAACTAGGACATGTAATAAAACGGATATGGAAAATATACACTAATGGAGAAGATAATTAAAATATTTTGATGGAAATAGATCAAAACAATTCTAAAAAATCTCATGAAACTTAAATGTTATTTTGAAAAAAAAAATGGAAATAGAACAAACCAATGCTCAGTCGACGAAACTTAAACTGCTCCAAAAGATTTTTTTGTTTTCATCTGAGATAGTTCCATACTTCTTACAGACTTTCTCTACTTAAACATCTTTGGACGATTTTGTACTCTTCTTATTTTTAAGTATATTAACCTTCTTCAAGAGCATTGTTTAGAGGTACTATTCGACTCTGATCCATTTATTCCATCTTTAAATCTCACTATTTCGTTTAGTACATCCCTTCCTCTGTTGACCAGTCGGAGTTTATCAGGTAGATCTTTTTTTTCAGAAATGTTGAGCCACATCCTGTTAACCGTCGGGATATTTTTCTAGAATTTAGGTAGATATGGCAAACACCAGGAAATTTATGGCCAATATAATGGAAGCAACCTTTCAAGATAAATTGGTATAGGTAGATCTTACGGAAATTCTTATTTTGGCTTACGCAGGAGTCAGATCAGATGATTAAGAGATCTCTGATGTTTTCGTCGACTGAATATATCGTATTCGGGAACTGCGTATCCCTGAGGTTCCCGTTGTAGCCATATTTTCCACCTACGTACAGGAGCAGATTTTCTCTAGATTTCCTTTGATGATATTGTTACGTGTTTGCTATCCCCACAAACACCTATAATCGTAGATTCATTGATTGAAAGTCCAGGTAACACTTACTCACTACTTTATTTACTAATTAGCAATTAACAACAATAGATTAATTAATGTCTTAACTATAATCACAATTAAACACTTACAAGTCTCTTACTTATTTCTTCTTTACTCGTTCACGTTCGCCTTCAGACTGAGTCTCGGCCCACCGTGCGTCTTACTTATACATCCATTCACACAGTCTAGAGCATTCCAGAATATTCCTGGCCGTTCGCGTACTATTCCAGTCTCATCTAACCAGTCTACACAGTCCAGTGGCGTAACACTGCCCCTTTCTTAAGCCTCAACGTCCCAATCAGGCAATTCATTGTTCCCTGCATACTTGGCTAGTCTCTCTATATGCACCACTTTCATCTTGGATTATGGACTTTGCTGAATTCTATATACAAGTCGTTTAGTCTGATGACGACAGTGTAAGGACCTTCCCAGGGCGGGTGCAGCTTCAGGGACCTGCCTTTCTTTCGTTGTGGGTTATATAGTCAAACCAAATCTCCAGCTTGGAACCCTCCTGAATTCGCCTTAAGATCATAACGAGCCTTCATGCGATCACTTGCTATGGCAATTGGGTCTCGTACCAGCTCATGAATGTTCCTGGGCCGTTCACTAACTTCATCAGCGTAGTCATTTATGGAAAACCGCTCCACATCTGGTGTGCTAAACATCAAGTCACATGGCAGTCTAATCTCACGTCCAAACATCATGCGAGGCGGCGTCTGTTTTGTTGTTTCATGAATGGAGGCCCTGTAGGCCATAACAAAAAGAGGTAAATGACGGTCCCAATCTCTCTAATATTTCTCAACCACTTTGGATAGGTGCTCCTCCATGGTTTTATTATATCTCTCCACCATTCCGTCTGATTGTGGATATAGGGCTGTTGTTCTTGTCTTATGAATTCCCAGTAAGCGACACATCTTCTGAAACACCCCTGAATCAAAGTTTCTTCCTTGGTCCAAATGCAATTCTAAGGGAACGCCAAATCGACATAGATTATCTACCAGAGCTTGAGCGACAGTGGCTGCTTCTTGAATGGGTATGGCATAAGCTTCAAGCTACTTAATAAAATAGTCCATGGCCACTAAGATGTATTTGGTTCCCATCATCTGTCAGGGGGGATTGGACCAGCTACGTCGATCGCAATTCGCTCAAAAGGAGCCCCTACGTTATATTGTTTCATTTGGCCCTTACTTCTTGTCTCTGGCCCCTTACTTGCCGCACAAACTTTTCATATGCGGCACCAAGCTTCCACATCTTGGCGGCTGTAGGATCGTTCGCGTACTTTTGTGAGAGTTTTGTTGATGCCAAAATGTCCGCCAGACATTCCATTATTCACTTCCTGGAGTACTTTTGGTATGTGACACCTGGGAATTACCAATCTCAAAGAAATTTCCTTCCCGTCTAGACTTTCCCAAGCTCTTTTCAATAGTCCATCCTCTACTCTAAGGGAATCTCATTGTACCCACAAAGCCTTCAGTCCCTCTGCCTTGTCTGAAATGTCCTTACAGCCAGGTCGGGCCCCTCTTTCTTTCCATTCCAGAATAGGACCAGTTTCTTGATCTTTTAACTGATCTTTCTTTAACGACGCTTTTGTCCAATAATCCGGAACAACAATCTTAACGGTACTCATTATTTGTACATTTTGCTGTTTTTGCTCACGGTGGCAAGGCTTGAAGTGTTTCTGACACGGTCTTTTGGAAAGACCATATGCCATATTTCCCGAAGTACCAGCTCGCCAGTTTTTCTACGGCCTCTCCATTACTACGACATTTACTCTCTCAGGGCTGCGCTGACGACAGTTACTTTGAATATGACCCACTCTGCCACATTTATAACAGCGCATGCCTCCCCCACTCTGTTTCCCACTACATTGCTGTTGGTTTTGTCTCGGCTCGAGATTTGAGTTTATCAGTAGTTGCATGGTCTTTTGTACTTCTGTACTATTACTATTACTACGTGTTTGCTATCCCCACAAACACCTATACTCGTAGATTCATTAAATGAAAGTCCAGGTAACACTTACTCACTACTTTATTTACTAATTAACAATTAACAACAATAGATTAATTACTGTCTTAACTATAATTACAATTGAACACCTATATATAAGTCTCTTTCCTATTTCTTCTTTACTCATTCACGTTCGATTTAAGACTGAGTCTCGGCCCACCGTGCGTCTTATTTATACATCAATTCACACGGTCTAGAGCATTCCAGAATATTTCCGGCCTTTCGCGTACAATTGCAGTCTCATCTAACCAGTCTACACAGTCCAGTGGCGTAACAATATGTACCCCGAAATTATAAAACTAATTTTGACTAAGAATGATTTTGATGCGGTTAGCTTTGGAAGCGGCATCATTTGCTGTAGGTTTATTTAATGTACACTGTGTTGCTTGACGCCTACACTCTCTGTTTATCAGTTTGTGGCGCTTCAATTGCTGCATGGTAATTTTCTCTGTGTTCGCGCTTGATTCGGCGGCATCACAAGTTCTGTAAGTTTCACTTTTTGGGTGCCCAAATGACAAATTAAACTCTTGTCACAAACAGTGTAAGTGTGTGTGTGTGTGTGTATGCATGTGTGTTTATAATTTGAGAAAATATGATTTATATTACACAAAAATTTAATGATCTTGGTTAAAAGTAAATAATTTGAACACATACCTCTTATCGCCTTATCTGCGAGAAAAAAAATTATCGACGTGATATGATGCATAATTTAAATTTGAGAACTTCACAAAAATTAGAGCAACATAAATTCCATACAACTATGTTTCAAAGTTCATTTACATACAATGCTATATTTATTTATAACAATTTAAATGGCGATCTAAAGAGCTTATCGGTGAATGACTTTCGTAAAAAGGTAAGAAAACTTTTTTTTCGACACAATAATACTTGTCAACTTTTAACCTTTTTTACTGTTTGGTATTTCGTTGTGATCTGGTGCCGGTTAAATAAATAATTTCACAATTTTTAAATTAGAAGAACACTTACTTACAATTTAAAATATAGGATTAACTAAAACTGAATTTTTCTAGTTAATAATGAATAATCACCTTAGTTTCTTAATTTAATGTTTGTTTCGAATATAATTTGAATATGTATGATAATATGGAATTATTATAGCAAAAGAATATTCATTTAAGGTTAGGTTAGGTTAAGGTTAAGTAGAGTAGCCCTTCTAGCTAGACTTCGCCTTTGTAATTTCATTTACAATAAAGACACTTATTTTTTTATCGGAATATCCGTTGCCGGACAGTCCTCCCGTGCCATCGGAGATGCCCCGGCGCATTAACTACAGTCACTCTCCACATCCCGCAGTGTTAGTTACTGTAGATACCAGAATCGTGTGTCCTAAGAAGACGGAGAAAACCCAGAATGACCGCCTTCTGCATTTGGCCCGCCAGTCCCTCGGCTGATATTTGGCGGGCCGGTATGGTCTTCAGTTGCGAGAACAACATAGGGTTTATCCCTCCGAGTAAACCGATTATTAAGATGACTATTTTCACTGAATAGCCTGGGTATAGCACTTGGAGCTCGTACAGGAGATTGCAATATTTAGTCTGTTCCTCCTCCTCCTTCAAGGTCATGTTTTTTCCGCAGGTGCCGAGAACTCAATGACTTACACCACCTTGAGTTGATGGTCGAAGAGGACTATGTTAGGTTTGTTGGTTTGTATTAGCCTGACCGTCGCGCGTGGGGAACGAGTAGTTCCAGTAAATCCGGCATTTCTCGTTCTCGACAACAGATTCAATATCTCCGGGGACATAAGGCAGCACTGGTATCTGGTCTACCTCGTACGAGTGCCTTAGATGGTAGTATAGCACTCGTAACGCCACGTTATGTCGGTGGATGTGGGCCTATATCGCATATACGGGGCATGCATGAGCGAATCCGGCGCCTGACGGTAGGTCCTGCAGTTGATGCCAGGAACCTCTATACGCCACACGTGGCTACGATAGACCAAGGTGTTGATAACACCATCTTGACAGGCCATAATGAATCCCACGGTCTCCCACTTCTACAGTTTCGTGATGTTTCACAAACCGTAAGAGGGGATTTGAGCTCTTGAGGATGTTACATGCCATACTCATTACTACTCTGCCATGAGTACACATCAGCCTCAAGAGTCCTCGGCCCCCCGTTGACGTGGGAGGTACACGCGAAGAACGGACGATCTCGGATGAATACTTCTGTGATTATTCATCATCTTGCGAGTATCTCTGTTTAATTGGCGCAGCTCGTCTACCGTCCACTTTACTACTCCGAAGAAGTAGAGCAGAACCGGAACGGTAAACATATTAGTTGCATACACATTGTTCTTCCCCGAAAGTTCAGAAGACCTGACCATTCGGAGACGGTGTCTGTACTTGCCGCGGAGAGAATTCTTTATTTGTGTTACATTTTGGATGTGCCTTTGTTGAACACCGACATATGTATGGTCTCTCCGGCATCCAGATGTCTTAGGATCATTCCATCTGCGAGCTGCGCATCTTCAGAAAATTTCCCGCATCGTCCTCTCTTAAGGTGGACGACTGCACATTTATCCAACCCGAACTCCATGCCAATTACCAGCGTGTATTCCTCGACCACCCTAAGAGCGTTTTGTAGTTCGTGTTCTCCGTTCGTCATCCATATAAAATAGATGGGTGACCTTATGCCTCCGGTCGCTAGGTGGTCCACATTGATATCCGCGGCTTTGGCGGAGCCCAACAGACAATGGTAACAGTGAGATGCAGAAGAAGAGAGGACTCAGGGAGTCACCTTGGAAAACTCCTCTCCTAAATGCCACCTGCTCTGTAATGACCCGCTGTGCACCTGATGTTATGGTGAAGCGAGTCTTCCAGAGTGGCAGCAGCTATTTTATACATCTCACTAATGGTGCAGGTACCGCAAAACATTCGAGCAAGTGCAACAATGGCTCATGCGATGTTGTATCAAGTGCCTTGCGGTAATCAATCCAGGCCATCGATAGATTCCGCTTGTATTGCACAGAATCATGTGTAATACAGCGGTCTATCAGTAGGCTGTCCTTGCAACCTTTCATGCCCTTCTTGGCACCACGCTGTTTGTTTATCTGCTGGAAGAAAGGATCAACATGCCTCAGTGTCCTAGCATACAAGATACGTGTAAATATCTTGTAGCAGGAGTTGAGGCAAGTGATTATTATTATTATTATCATTATTTTTATTATTATTACTATTACTATTATTACTATTATGTATTAATAAATGCCTGTTTTGTAAGAAATAGAGAAATGCTTGAAGAAGTAAAGCTATGAAATGGAAAAAAAGATAATCGAAGATGTCATTTTATCGTCGGATCTGGCTTGCAGAACGCTGGGATGACTATATAGTACAGTTGCACGTTTGGACAAAAAAAAAGTAAATTTTAATGATTTAAGACGACGTTTTCATCAGGTGCCAACCTAAATGTAAAATCACTTTTAACCATTTTCATTCAGCGAACCAAAAATAAAAACAATTTCCTCGTTATGATTCATATCCAGATTTAAAATTTCTTCTTTTTATAACTGTACTTATTTAATACAGTCAAACAAGTAATTCTATTTTTACTTTCTTATATCTAATATAAGGAAATATATTAATCGTGATTTTTTTTCGACCTCGATATTTTCATTAATTTATACGTTTCGAACCCTCCTGAATCTATTCTGACTATTTTCCGAATGATGTCTGTCGGTGTCTGTGTGTGGGAGTGGGAGTGTGAGTGTACTGGGATGTGGGTGCGTGGGTACGTACGTGCGTGCGTACTTGTGTGTGTGTGTCTGCGATAACTCAAAAAATACTAATGGGAGACTTCCCAAATTTAGCAGTTATGATTGTCAACAAAATTTTAGGTGACACATTAAATTTGGTGATGTGGTACCACCAGAAGAGACATATTGAATGAAAGAAGAAAAGAGGTACAATTTCTGGAAAGAAATGAAATTTTCATTGCATTTCTGGACGAATCTTGACGATGTATAATGAAAAAACATAACATTATGGAAAAAAAATCTGTCTGCATGTCTGTAGTATCGCGACAGCAACCACTCTTTTTTGAGATAAAGCTTTCAAATTTGGTACACTTGCTCTAAAGCCCAAAGGCAATGAAAAATTTGTTGATGAGCAAAATTGGCCAGCTGAAAAGGGGGTCCACTGGACCCAAACTTTTTTTGTATTTGACTTTACAAACAAATATATTCTTGATGAAAGATTATAAATCATGTCTACCAAATCAAGCGCATACAATATATTTTCCAAGTACTTAAATAAAGCTGATATAGACTAAAATTTTGTACGCATTTGACCTCATAAAATGGGGTTAGGATAAATCTGGCAGTTTGACATTTGAAATATCTAATTTAGTAACAAAAATATCAATGTCAATAAGAAGAAATTATTAATATATATGACATGAATTATTATTGACAGTATCGAAGGACGCTGATGATTAATTATTAAAAAAATTTATGAAACATTTCATGGTACGTTTTTAAAATTTAATTGAGGTAAGTGAAGAATTAAACAGAATGATATTTTTAGAAGAGGATGATATATACTAGTATAAGAAAGTTATAAGCTGGATATCATCATATATTTTCCATTGTCATTCAAAGCTTTTACATGGCGTCCATTTTAAACATATCCCATCAGCGTGATCTTTAAACATTTGATAAAATGCCACATCAGGATTCCAGTATGGTCTAACCGTTACCATTGTAAGAGAACTAAAAGATATCTAAGGCGGACAATCGGTTTCCGATATTATACATTTTTTGCTTCGATAAGGGTCCGAATTTATAAACGTTTAGAGTGAAAACCAGATAAGAAAATAAATTGTTGTCTCTTAGGGTCTATTGCATAAAAGTTCAATATTTTAACCAGATTTAAATATATAAGTTAGGATTAAATGAAAAAAAGTTGAATAGAAGAATAATTACACAAAACTCTCAGAAACCTAGTTTAGATTATACAATAATTCAAGTTTATAGCATATTAAAATTTGATTTAAATAAATCATCAATTTTGACGGTTTAAATTGAAACCTCTCAAATTTATTTATCGATATACTCGTAAATGATATATGCACCACAAAGGAAAATAAATTAAAAACGAGTACAAGTATTTCTTTGTCCTTTGAATACAGATATATGTTTAGTTTTCCGTCGGTTTTTCCTAGACCACATATTAGGCCGAGTTATTATTATTTATGGGGTGACTTAAAACTTGTGGTGATTGCACTCCAGTAAATACGGAAGAATTGTGGAGAGTTCAAAATGTCGCAGAAATGTGGCATATAGTGCAGTTTAACTTTTTACGCCAAGTTAATACTTGTATGTGTGTAAACATATTGATCATTTCTATAAGATTCCTCATTATATTTAATGAACCAATAAACAGTTTCAATAGTATTTTCTTGCTAAAATTTTTTTTTAGCAGATAACAAAAATTTAACCAGAGCCAAAAAAGTTGAAAATGTGATTGAAAGTTTACCAGGAATAGTTTTCTCTACGTAAGTAGGTATTATTTTATATCAAATTAAATATTCCAAAACATCCCGAGCAAAAGGTTCTGTGCTCCACCCTCATACTACGTTTTAGGGATAAAAAGTGATTTATTTTTATAAATTCATTAATAACTCGTTGTCTATCACTTTTATGGAAAAACGTCAACAGTCAAAACTTTTCCTAAATTGAATTTTCTCTCTGTTAGGTTTTAAAATTATTTTTAGTTAAATTTAATAATTAAAAACATATTATCCAAAAAATGCAATAATTGTTTGTATTAGTTCAAAGCTGGCATAACAAAACTTTGCGTTCCAAAAATTTGGTGTGGGATAAGACAAATAATGGTTTAATCCCTACACCCCTGGAAGATAGTCCACTACCACGGGCGATTCCAAAGTCGGCTCTGCTACTACTAGACGATGCTTGCAAGTGTTTAAAAGGATCAACCTGCGGCTGTAAAAAAGGCTGGAGTTACTTTGAACTCATCGTCAATCGTTAGGTCACCTACTGTTTTTACTGGCATATAGTGCTTTTCATTGTTGCTTTTCAGATCGCGTCTCATAAACTTATGAACCTATTTTAAAATTAACATGATTGTTTGTAGCTTTTGCCATTAATTCTATTATATACTTGTGTAAAATCATCAGACAACTTAAATATCAATAGAGACTCCCAGTATGTTTGCAAATATTTTATAGGTTGAAAGGTGTATTGAGAAGGGATATTCAGTGTGTTTAAAAAGATATTCCTCTGTGTCTGATGAGATATTCCTCTTTTATGAATTGGACATATTGCTTGTATTGTACTAGTCCGGAAATTTCTTCGTAATATTCCAGATTTTTACTTTAAACCTAATTTGATTTGTTCGTCTTGTTTGTTCAACATTTGATTACAATCCTTAAAGAATTTTCCGTTTCGATTTGATGGCGTTATTCCAAAACCATTGCCCCTATAAGGACCTCTTTGCTTTTCAAGGATAATACGACAAGACGATCGTGAAATGTTGAGAAAATTTCCAAACGTCAATGTACACTTGATTTCAAAAAAAACTGGTACAACTCTTGTAATCGAAAATCTTAATAGTTTAGTTGTGTGCATATGTCTGTAAATAGGTCTGGCCAGGCATGTCGAGAGGGGGGTGGAGAAGAGGTGATTTACCCCGGACCTGGGTTTTTTGGAGGAGATCGGTTTTCTTTGTGTTTTTAAACTTATTAAACCTTTCTCTCTTATTTTATTCAAATGGAATTTTAAAAAATAATTAGAAAATAACTTTTTCAAAACATTTTCAAGCCTGCCATATTATTGTTTAAAAAAATAATATTTGTTACGGATACTTCTACTAATGGTTGTAATTAAAATACTAACTGAATAATGATAATTCTATTTTTAAAATAAGAACACAAAAATACCACTTGAGATTAAAAAAATGTAAACAATGCAAACTGAACATAAAAATACAATAAAAAAAATAAACTAAATGAACTTCAATTACGTAATACAGAATTAACTAATATTTTGTCAGTGCTCCATTAGCGTCTAAAACTGCCTGAAGTCTTGCAGGCATGGACAAAATCAGATTTCTTGCAAGGTCAACTTCTTGCGACAAGTTCTCCCAAGCGTCTTCAATTATCCCTTCCAATTCTTGGGCATTATTTGAATGGTTATTTAATTTTCTTATATGTTTCACCATTAGTCCCCATACATTTTCAATTGGATTTAAATCCGGACTTTTAGATGGTCACGGTAACAACTCTATGTTTTTATTAAGAAACCATTGCCTGATATGATGGGCCGTATGTATGGAGCAGTTGTCTTGTTGGAAAATAAAATTATTTTCCGGAAACACCTCTATTACTGACGGCAACATAATATTGTCTAATATTTCAATATATTTAATGGACTTGAGATGCCCACCACTGTTCCAACACACACCTAACCCATTTAGGCTCATCCAAGCTCAGACATTGACTGAAAACCTTCCTGATATTTGTGGATCGAAAGTATATTTTTCATCGTATCTAGTGGAAGGAGGCCTATATCCGCGAACATGTCCATCGTTACAGGATTTAAAAACCTTTTCATCAGAAAAGACAACTTGTCCCCAGAAGTTTTCATCATCGATTATATAGTTGAGTGCAAAAATAATCCTACCCTGCTTCTTTTCTTCTGAAAGTTTGTATTTTTTAGCCGCTGAACAACTCTTCAAGTCGCTTTGTAGTTTTATTCTTCTGCAAGCAGTAGATACCGAAGCAGGGAAATTTGTCTCTGTCTCTGAAATTGCATTTATTGCAGTCTGAAAAGGGTTTTCTATTAGGTAATTTATAAGATTTTCATCTTCTTGATTATTGCTCTTTCTGGGCCTACCGGAGCCAACTTTACGGGATACCGCTTGGTTGGTTTCCCATTGTTTTTTAACACTCATTATCGTGGTTTTACTCACATTGTATTCAGCAGCAAGTCTTCTTATGGACCAACCATCTTCAATTTTAGAAACAATTCGAAATTTTTGAATATCTGTTAGATGTCGAACCATTTTTAATAATGACGCCACTGATTAACGTCAAAGTGACATTTGTAAGATTATTAATATCAATCAAAGAACGAATGATTTACATAGCTAAAAGAAAGTGTACCAGTTTTTATTGAAATCAACTGTGCTTATTTTGTATAATCATAACGTAGTGAAACTAGTTGACTACAGTACACCATATATGCTTTAATTTCCTGAGTTGTTATTTAATATTATTTTTGTTTGCAGGTAAAAGAGGATTGGAAGTACGTGGCGATGGTCCTCGATAGGCTGTTCTTATGGATATTTACATTAGCAGTGTTGGTGGGAACAGCCGGCATAATTCTACAAGCCCCCACTTTGTACGATGATCGTAGACCTATTGACGTCCGCCTTTCTGAAATAGCCTCTACAACTGCTAAACCCCACTTAGCAACTTCTTTGTAATAAAATTTTAAAAGATATATTTGATAATATAATTATTTTATAGGTGGCTCTGAAGAAAGGTGTAAAAGGTTTAAAGTTGGTCTGGTTTTTGTTAAATTAGTGTGCCATTCAATTTAAACACATAAAGAGAGGGGTATGCGATTTTCTTTTGTCTATCATGAGGCATATTTTAAATTTACCTCAAAATGCTGAGGAAGGCTTAAGATATTGGGAAGAAGAAGAATGTTACGACAATCTTTACATTTAAAATGACAAATAAATTAATACTTGGCTTGAGAAAATTTCAGTTTCGGTTTAATTTTTCATTAACTTTTCAATTTTAAATATACTACATATACTTTATTCGACAATGAATTTAAAACATTTCTGATAACTAAAAAATTGTAGGTACTTTTACCTCAAATAATCTCTGAGTTATATTAAAAATTTTTATCACGACTCCCTAGAAGGATTCTTTAAGGTAGAGTTGATTACTTAATATCTCCGTCAGCTTATTTGAAATAAAAGTTTTTTCCGTAGAATATCACTTTCAAGTTTGGAATATATGTATAGTTTGTGAAACAGATATTGTGACGGGACGTCCGGGGTAAGACGCTCCGGAACGCAGAGCCGGATTTAACTGTATTGTTCGCTCGTTTACTTTTTCAATGTAGGTTTTTGTTCTCAGTTTAGCTAGCCACAATTTAACAATTGTACAAAAAAAGTATTAACTTGAAATAAAAATATTGAATTTAACGTATTGACCACATATACAGTAGTTGTAGTATTCAAGTTTGCTTAATATTTATTTTTACTACCCAGCAAGAACCGCGAGGAGGTATGAGCATTTCCTGTCAGAAAAGGATAGCTATAAAATATTAGTATAGAAAAGAGATTATTTAAAAAGTAACAAGAAAGCTTTAAAAACAAAATAAAAACAAAAAATTTACTCAAAATAGTAACAGAAACAAATATTTTTCTCAATAAATGAACTAAAAATAAATTCTGACAGTAAAGTTATTACTATAATAAAAACAGAAAGACATATTTTTGTCAAAATGAAAAAAAATAACATAAATAAATAATAACATTCTGAAAAGAATGTTTCTCAAGTACTGAACCACGAAAGCACAAAAACGGAATTAATGCAGGTGATATCACAAAATTCACTTCATCACTTCATATCACTTCACTTTACCTCACCTCGCATTGCTTCTTCCTCTGATTCCTCGACCTTCTCACCCTCTTCTTCATTTTGAGATGAACAACTACCCTCGTTCAAATTTATAATAAATTTATTTCCACTATTTATTTGAAATTTGGCAATTTTTAAATAATCATCCCCTATTGCAATTACTTTCCTAATTCTTTTTTTCTAATCTTCCTTGCTAATTTTCGACAGTTCATTTTGAATTAACTCTACTACTTTTTTTATCGAATTTTGGAAAAATATTTCCTTTTCTGACATGTTTCCTCCATTTATACCAAATTAATTCAATTGGATTGAAAATAGAGAAATATGGCGGTAATTTTAACATTTTGTGGCCATATCTCTCCGCCACATTATCTATAATATACTTCTCATAATTTTTCATTTGCAGGAATTCCAACAGTTGTGCTTTATTATACGGCAAATTTGTTTTGCTTGCTCGTTCAAATGTAATCGATTTTTTCTTACTGAAAACATTAATGAACTTGGATTTTCTTTATTACTGTAATCACTATCACCTTCATTTTCTCAAACACAATAAGATGCAGACGTAGAGGCCTCCCACGGTTGAAACATTTTTATGTCAAATATCTTCTTAAATTATTTTCAAAAACACACCAGCATATTAACAGATGTAAAACAATTATTACGCATATTGCAGTATTACACAACTCACTTCAACACGGTAACCTTCTTAAAATATTTTCAAAAACACGCCAGCAAATAAATAGGTATTAAATAATTATTATTTGTCTTATAATATTATACTTACAATATATCAGCACTGCTAGAATGATTCTGTAACAAAATTAAGTGCGACCCTGAAGTATCACGGAATGTAAGTGAAACTCCGCCTCGGTCGCGTGCCAGCAAAAACAACAATCATCGTTCTCGCTTTAATGTAAGCGGTGTAAAAGACGGAAGATATCATGTGTTATATATTTCCCACCCACATGTCACGTCTTGCTCCGCACGTCTCATCACAATATAGATTTTGCAGATATATTTCTACACTTTCCAGTAAATCGGGAAGCAAATTTCCTCAAATTAGTAACTTTTAATCTTCTTCCTATGCAGCAGTGGTGGTTCTAGAGGTTAATATATGGAGTTACTGCAGTGTAAGTGGCAAATAACATATAGCACGTGACAATTTTTGTTATACATGTTTTTTGTTTCATGAGCCATGACTAGAGATTGGGGCTAGCGATAAATTACCTCAATTCCAGGGTTGACGCTAGGCGATGTGTCACCGAGTAAATATGTTCATGCATAAATTATAAAATATCTCCTTATCTTGTGGTTATTTTGGCGAGTTTGTTAACATTCAAAGTTAATAACAAGAAAGCTGAAATTATGGGTGAATAACACACATATATGTATTTTTAACTAACATTCACAAGAGTAAAAGTATATTACTAATATTAATGCACCCACTAAAACATTTGCCACTTTCTAACCGCCAGCATAGATGGTTTCATCCACAATAATCCAGATGTACTTGTCATTCAGTTCAGAATTTTTTGTTTCTAATACTGTCACATCTCTATGAAAAATATTTTTCCTTAGTGTCGTTTCCAGTGACATCTGAACATTGTTGCCCACTAATACACTTTTGCAAAAATTGAACGAAACATGTTAAAAAAACTCCGTTGTCTTTAAATTCGTACTGTTTACGTATCTACGTGTTACTCGCATAGACGTTTTATAAATACAACGTATTTAGATTGTATGCCAATGACTTCGAAGTCGTTGAAGTAATCATTTTCAATGGGGCAGTGGGCGTAAACGTGAGCCAAGAAACGCCTTCCGCTTATATTCTATAAATTTATATTGGACAAGTAATTGTTTTTAAACCGTTCAATTACCTGATAAAAAACCTTTAATATTTTGTTCCCATTTTTTATAAACAACAGATTTATTGCATTGTACCTAAGAATATTCTATCATTTCATATTGTTTGAGAATATTTTATTAGGTGTTTACAATATAATATTATATCTACGTAAAAGTTGTCTCTGGAATTTATCGTTACCTTCGGATCTCTAGTCATGATAAGCAAAAATAATCGTCCTGACTAATTTTTTCCAATTCAATTAATAATTTTTTCCCATAATAAGGTTAAATGTAAGAGTAGTGATTGTACTAAACTTCGCGTTTTTAAATAAAGACCATTTATTATTATAATTCTTATTATATATTTTTTGGAAAACGCTGTATGTATACATCTCTTTCAGAATAGGGAACTTGCCTATAATTTTAAAAATAAAAATAATACTAAAAAACATAGCGTAACGTTGTAATAAAACGTGTACTTCACAATAAAAATAAGTTTTCTAATTCCACGCGATCAGTATAAAGGATCTAAACAGTGATAAAATTGAAGTAGCCCGAAACGAGCTACTATTGACTGTGACGTCACACCATACCACATTCGGTAGTCGTCGCGCCGGGAAGCAATACAATCAGATGTTTACCGGTGTTATAAGACTGTGGTTGATTTGTTAGTGACTGTTCTGATATAAATATATAATTGTGTTTTATAGTACCGCTTATTGTAGTTGTACAGATATTTTAAAATGACTGATCAAGGTTTTTCAAAGGGCCAATCTGATAATTTGCCTAAAGTGGATATGTTTATGGTGGCATCTTTTATACAAAATAGTGAAAGTTTTTCCCTTGGAGAGGTCCGCGGGGTCAAGGCAGAGAAGTATGTATTTTTTTTAGCTTTTAGTAATAATTTATAAACATAAAATAGTTATGACTTGAGTACACACGCGTAAAGTGTCTCTATAGAAGACATTTGCTGCAAAGGAAATGTTGCGCAAATGTATAATTACCTATCGTAGGTATTTTCGTACCGTGTTTTGGGGCAAGGGAAATTAGTGATTGTGTCGTGTTATCATTCACATAATAGATAAATGTAAGATTTGAATAGAATAAATTAAAGGACAAGGGAAAGGTATTTGCAATATACTATATATACTAGAGGTAAACATTTTACTCTTCGTAGACAGTAGTGTTATTGAACTTTTATATAATTGTTGCACATTCTGTAGGATACTTTTCGCAGTTTTTTGAAAAGAATCTTGTGTTTGTCTTATAAACTTCATTCTTACAATACTTAATGTATTGACTACATATTTAATTTTCTCTCCCGATGGTGCCGACTGTATTGGCGAAACGCGTGGCAGTATATTTTATAGTATAAACTAAGATTCATTCTTACAATACCTAATATATTGATCACATATTTAATTTTCAATTTTTTTTCATCTCCCGATGATGCCGACTGCGTAGGCGAAATTTGTGGTAGTATATTTTACAGCATTTTGGTGTCTTTAGAAAATTACTTCAATTTTAGTAGCACATTGAAAATTGCAACCCTCTGTAGATTCATATTTTTAAATAAAATGTCCTATAACTTTTTTATTTACTATTTGATTTTTTCAAAAACAATGGATTTCTTCCTCTAGCTAACACTAACTTATTGCCCAAATTTCAATTCGAACGGACTTTTATTTCTTTAGTTATCGTGCTTACAAGAAACGTGACGGACAGACAGACGGACGGACAGATGAACAGACGGACATTTTGAAAGTTGTTCAGAATTCGATGACGAACGAAATGATTTTTTTCTCTGCGAGCGATATTAACGATTTTAGAAATGTCCCGATCAAATGCAATATACTTTTCGTAATCGTATTTGCGAAGAGTATAATAATAAATAGCTGTTTACTTTCGCACCAGGAAATTACCTTTATTTAGTATCACTAAATTACATTCTATCTACTAATCTTATTTTCTAACATTGTATACACATTCTTTCTTTAATCCTACCCTAATTAAAATTCAATAATTCGGAATTCGGAATATTTTATTGCCCGCCTGCGAAAAACTAGTAGATAGACATATAGTATTTAATAATGTAGTTACATTAAAATGATCTTCACACACATGTAGAGACCTACTGCTCTGTGAAATGTCTTTTTCATTTCTTCTACACGCTTTTAGCCATTTTGATCGACGAATCTTATCTTCTGGCAACATTATACATATTTTATCTGGCACTTTTACTGTAGTATTCTTACACAACGGTACAATGCAATATTTAAAATAAGGAGTTTTTGTTTCCATTTTAAGTACCTATACACTTAAAATTTATGGCGATGCTGGTATTTTTTACGGCTGAAAGCAGGCAGTCGAGTGCTGGGATCTCCGTCGTGGTATGGTGTGATGTCACGACTACTCCCGCGCTTTTGAACCTGTTTGAAACGGTTCGCTCGCGCGCGAAACTTTAATAATTTATAACAAATTTATTATTGGGAATTAAGGCGTCATATTTTGCATATCTTATTTTTTAGTATTGTAGAACATTTTTATGAAGTAAAAAAAATGTGCAAGTTCCCTATTATCAGTTTCACGTAAAGCCAATTCGAATACTCGTATATCACAATATTTTATACAGTTTATTAATACTCCCCCCGCTATTTATAATACAGGGGTAGCAAAATAGTGCACATATTTAATTATTTTGCTGGTTGTCACATTTTTCTTACGGTACAACGTTGTCTGTTGTTATATTTTTACTTTAAAAACGTACTAAAGGTGAACTTAAGAAAACAAAATATTATCATAATAACTGTACAGTGTACACATGTTTATTATTTCCTCAATTGTTTGGAAGTTCAGCAACTTTAACTTTCCTGTTATTAAGTTTTTTGGTGGCAAATGACAGAAAACTGGAAGGGATTTTAAAATTATTTAAATTTTCAAAGCGATTACTCTAATGTTTGACCCAAATTAATCCCCTCTCCCAAGAGACTAATCCCTGCCATTACTGAATTCCCTAGTTGCCCTAAAAAGGGGTAACTTTATTATATTTATTCAGCAAACAGATTGAAAATTTTCACCCAATTTCATTTATCTCTTGCAATGCGTACTATAATAATAATCATTAATAAAATAAAGTCGATGTAAATTTCACTTCGTCTAATTATGATTTAATTATTGTCAAAAGTGGCAACCGACAAAAGTATTTAAAACAATTAACTGTACCGTGAACATCGCTTAAGAACTTTAAAATGTCGTTCGAACTAAATATTTCCTAATCATCACGGTATACTATAAACAATAATTCAGCTAGAAACACAGTCGTGAAAATGTTAAGCCTTTATTATCCTCAAATGGTCTATTTTTTCACTTTTTCACAGATACCTTGAACTCCTAACCTAAATAGTTTATTTATCAATAAATGTTATTATTTTTCTTCCACAAGGCCGATAGTTTAAAAATGTTTATCATATTGTATTAAAAACTGTATTTTTCCAAATATGACTCATTCTTTATATTCTACATTTACTGTAAAGTTCCAATATAAAATGGTTTCATTTTTCTTCGTCGCGATATCTTAAGGTTGATTCTTTGCATTCGCACCAAGGTGTAGAAGGTTATCGAAAATTTAATTTTTTTATTCCGAGTTTAAAGTTAGAATTGCAAGATTAATGCCGAAGTTCTGAGATTAATATCGGAATTCCGAGATTTACATCGGAATATTGAGATTCCAACTTTAATATCGGAATTTCGAGATTAAAGTCTTGGAATTACTCTACAAGATATGTTATTTGCTAAGTTAGGTATTACCATGAACTTGTAACTTCGACTCGATATGTCTTGTGTGACATTAATCTCAGAATTCCGACTTTATCTCGGAATTCTGACTAAAGTTTGGATAAGGTCGGAAGAAAAAAATTAAATCCTCGGTGACTCTTCTATGTCTTCGTACATTTATGAGGTAAGCCATAAATGAAAAAATTGTTTTTGGCAAAAACATGTAAACATTTTGAGGATTTCTTCTCTTTTAGCGATTTATTAATTCGACATTAGAATTGCTTCTACAAAATCAAACTGTTGTGAAGTTTTTTTTTTTCTACTATTTTCATTAGCCCATATTTTAAAGTTATTATCAGATACACTAGTTGTTATCTATTTTAGTAGACAAAATATAATAAGGTTGGGATTTCGTATAGCGAATGAGTAGACATTTATTTTTGGTTTATTATAAATATTTAAAAATGCAAACACCCTGTATTATATTTAAAACGATTTTAGGCCTTTATTATAATTCGACGACTATATTAATATAAAATTGTGGTTAATTTTTGTTATAATTGACATGTATGATCTAACAATGAAAGTAAGTATGTATTGTCAGAATTATAGGTAGTAAATTTTAATTGCAACAAAAATTAACAAAGAAAAATTTGTATTATTATAGTCGTTAGAACAATAGCAAAATCCTTAAATCGTATTAAATCTTAATATGTTCGTTTTTTTTTCTATATTTATGAAAAAAACAAAAATAAATGACTACTTCCTATCACTGCGAACTCCCATCATAAACAGAATGGATCTATAATAGAACCAGCTTCTTAAAAAGGTTCTAAATGCTAATGGATGAAAATATTTTACAGACAGAGCCACCCTAAATTTTATTGTAAAAAGAAATATGAAAATTTTATGAGAGTTGACTATTTTAATTTGATTTTATTAGGAAATTAAGGGAAAGCCATAATAACGATATCGGATACCCAGCAGTCTCACTAAGCAAAATTTATAAGGTAAATAATAAACAATTAAGGCAGTAGACTTGGTAGATTGTTGGTTATCCCCTAGCAGTATTACAGCCAGAGAGTTGCAGGTACACATCAATAAATTCAGTTTCAATTAAGAAAAAATCAATGTTTTCTTAACTTTTTTATACAATTTTTGTTTTTCAGTATATACCGATATTACACCTAAAATTTTCAAGACGTATCTCACTTATTATAAGAAATAACAAAACAAAGTTTGGGATAAACACATAAGCGACAATTTTCTATTTTATGGTAGTAACAAATGGGCGCGTTTGATGATTGCAACTGCTGCGAATTAGCAGTCAACCCGTTTAGTTATTATTACTGTTAACAGTTGTAATTTCGCTGAACGGTCTGGAAGGAAGCGGACGACATGTCAACTAAAATATTCCAATTTTTAAATAAAATTTCAAACTTACATTTGCAATTATTTGGAACGTTTTGGTTAAATTTGTTTATTATATAACCACTTAAAACATAAATTGTATTATCGTCGGCGATTCCATTCATGTTACTCATATTAAAGTATTTCCAAAGTCAGTTGAAACACTACAAAAAACGCCGACAAAGGATTTTATTCATTAAATGAGTAAATCCCTTTGTCGGGCGTTTAAATTCTTTTGTCGGTGTTTTTATATCGTTTCAACTGACTTTGGATATACCTTACTTTTGAGATTATAGCATAGCACTTCGACCAATGATCGAATACATAGCATTTCACAACTTGTGCTAGCGAGAAACACCGTAAAAATTTGTCGCTGACTACGTTGAACAACAGCTTCCAGTTAGCGCATAGTCAACCGTTTCGCTCAGCGTACTGCTGCCGGTCAACCTCCCACCAGTTGTGTTCGCTAAACGCGTCCAATGTTTCGTTTTCTTTTAATAAAAAGTATGTGCGGTTCTTTAACAACTCATAAGTTATTTTTTAGACATTGAATAATACAGTTGCCAACAAATTAATGTTACTTAACAATGTTTTCCAATATTAGATTTTTATTAGAGAAATTTAGGAGATCTCTAAATAAATCAGGAAACATTGGTCATTATTAAAGAATCAGAAGACAATTTTAAATAAAAAACTTTTCATTTTTATGATTTGTATATAAAGTTTTGGTATATTGTCTCTTCTGCCAATTAAGATATAAAAGCCTTAAATGTATTAGGTGAAACACTTGGTATATCGTCATACAAATTGATGTTTGAATCCTAATTTGCCTGATGGAATAGGTACTACTATTTAGATGTCGCAGTTCCGAGTCGAAATTGCGAAACTAAAGTCGGAATTCCGATTTTAATATCGGAATTCCTCTTTAGCTCTACAAGACATATTATTTGCTTATTGTCAGGAACTTGTTTGTAACTTTGGCTCGATAAGTGGTGTCCTATTTACTCGGAATTCTGACATTAATTCCTTATTAAAGTCGGAAAAAAATTAAATTTTCTCGTTTTCTCTCTTGTATCTTCGCAAAATACTTTATTCGTGGGAATCCATTTTTTTTACAATTCAGTATTTAATATCGGGGAAAGACATACCAACAAAAATTTTAAATAATTGCTACTAAAATACCTATTTTTTATTGTAAAATAATTTGATCGAAATTTTTTCTCTATGCTATAAATAACACAAAAAGTGTAAATAAACTCTCTGGCTGTATTATCTTTGTTGTTCTGTTGAAATTACAGAAGTTGTTTTTGCAGTACCATTTACTGTGTATAAGGGAACCAAAAAGTATTAACTAATAAAGATTATTCATATTTATTTATTTGAATAAATAAGTAAATATGGATTAGATTAATTTTTGTTTTCTTTATTAGATTGTCCAAAAACAGAATCCGAAGTTTTTCAAACTTGTTACTTAATACAAATCAGTTCGTAATTTTTTGAAACGTTGTCTTTAAAGTGCAAGCAAATATAATGCGGCGTAATAATTGTTTACCATTTACTAGAAATAAAAGATATAAAAGAAACTGATTCTGCCTGAATACGTCTGAAACCAATATATGAATGTCCTATCAATTGTAACCAAATATGTGGTTTTAACTTTATCTTAAACTTTGAAAATAATAGAGAAAGTATATATGGTGTTTCACAGGGAAATGTGCATACGTTAACTGTGGATGTGGGACACCTAGGTAGTTCCAAATAACCCATGGTTAATGGGTCTAACAACCTTCATTACCAAGATACAATGCGTTTTATCGATTTTGCCTATTTTTTCCTTAGGCCACAGCATACGAACCACTCTGTATAAAAATTTTATATTCAGTAGGTATGTTTTACTTACTTTATCGAACCGTTTAACCCTCAGATTAATAATACTAGAAGATGAGTAACAAAACATAAAAAGTTGTCCGATTCATCTACATCCTACGCGACATACGTAAATATTATGGCTGGTTTTATTCCGATTGTCAGAATCATAAACTCAGCACGAAGAAACCCGATCGATGCCCGATCTATCACCGTCTTGACAACAAATTGTGTTCTGTAAGACGACGTCTGTTATTTTAATCTGTGTTTTTAAGTGATTTTAAAGTTTTGTGTTCTTTGGTACTGGTTAATAATCGATTTTTAGTTATAAAAATTTATATAGTGAATATCTATTGAGAAACAATAGCCAATAAGGGTGTAGTGTGCGGCCAAAGAGGAAAACCACGGGGTTGTTTATCTTTTCACAGGTAAGTAAACAAAACAAATCAGGGTCGGCATAATGCGAAAGTGTGAAAGCTCAAAAATAACTAAAATTAATGATAGCTTTACAAAAACAAAAACAACAACATTTGCTTCCATTCGAACAGTAAAAGATCCACATTTTATCAAAAAAGATACTTGTACAAAAATATTTGTTTTAACTTCAATGGAAATTTCATTCTTAAAGTTGCTCACAAACTGTAGTTGTTTTAAAGTCAATTGATATTTTTTTTAATTGAATTTTAAATGTTATTATTAAGAAATGTGTTTATTTTCATATTATCCGAGAATCTAGAGAGAAGAGAAAGTTGGCTGAAAGCTCTCAAAATGGAAAATGCCAGTAAGTGGCACAACCTGTGTTCACAACACTTTAAAAAAAAGTGATTATAATATTATAAGATCTGGATTAAAAGTGTTGAAAATCAATGCTATTTTTTCCCCTGGCAACACTATCACCACATCGTGATACGTACTGTCAAGGTTAGTAGAGAATTATATTGAACATTAATAACGTATGACGAACCTGGTAATAGTGTTGCAAGCGGAAAAATAGAACAGTACTGATTTTCAAGAATTTTAAACCAGATTATTTAATAGTATAATCACTTTTTTTAAGTGTTCTGAACACACGTGGTGCCACTTATTGGCATTTTCCATTTTGAGAGCTTTCAGCCAACTTTCTCTTCTCACCAGATTCTCGGGAAATCTGAAAATAAACACATTTTATAATCTCAACATTTAAAATTGAATTAAAAAAATATCAACATCTATAGTTTGTGAACAACCTTAAGATTGAACATCCCATTCAAGTTAAAATAAATAGTTTTGTATAAGTATGTATCTTTTTTTAATAAAATGTGGATTTTTTTACTGTTCAAATTAAATGGAATCAAATGTTGTTTTTTATTTTTTGTAAAGCTAATATTAATTTAATATGCCGATCCAGATTTGTTTTGTTTACTTACATGTGAAAAGATAAACAAACCCGTTGTTTTCCTCTTTGGCCGCACACTACACATTTATTAGTCATTGTTTCTCAATAAATATTCACTAAATAAATCTTGATCAGTACCCAATAACACAAAACTTTAAAATTACTTAAAAACAACAGATTAAAATAGCAACAGCAGAATAGTATTGAAAAATACATTCCTCACGCAAACAAATTTTGTATACCTATTAAGTTTTAAGTTATACAAAAGCAATAAAATAAACGCTGAAGCCTGGAGCCGCTCCTGATTGGTTTTGGATACGTTGATATGTACACATGCAAATTGTTGTTTATGTATCGGTCATAAAATCGGCGTGTCTCTTATAGGTGTTACTTATCTTTATATTATTAATCTCAGGTTTAACCTATTAACCAAAGTAGATATACATATTCGACTTCTTAAAAAATGCGAATTCTATGTATTCGAAAGACAACAGTCTGAATAACAAAATTTTAAAGATTTGTTTAGATATTTGAAAACAGCGGAAAAATAAACTAAACAGTTTCAAATTTATTAAATTGTTGTTTGTCTGAAATTGCTTAAATATTTGAAAGAACAACATATTTTCTCACACAGATTAAAACTTGTATTGAGAGCAATTTTCTTATGCGGACATTCAATACAATGTTGCAAGATATATTTCTTTTGAATCAACAAAATAGTTTTATTGAATTTAACAAATTTATTTTTATCAAATAAGAGAATGTGTAATTCAAGGGAAAAATAAATTTAGGACAAAATTTTTCGTTCTTGGAGTAAGATTTTTGTTGTTTTTAATATAAAGATTTAAATTTCATGACAACTAAAAAAAAGTGTCACATGAAGAAAACATACAATTAAATTAAATATATACAGGGTGAGTCTTAAGTGTGTAGTTATATTTAAACCACCGATTCTTGACATCTGTAGAAACCCTCTGACACATATTTTTTTTTAATTCCCACGTGTAACTGAGTTATCGACTTTCAAAAAAATATGATGAAATTGTTTTGAAACTGCTGGTTACTGGAAACATTCTATATCTTAGCAAAAATGATGTAATGGACTGAAGCAACGTTGCCGCATATATTATGCAATTCTCTCACCTAGGCGCGATTTTACAATCGAGTTAACATAAGTTGAAGGTTACCTAGCATTATATTTTCACAAAAATCGATGAGATTCTAATACAAACCACTTCAACTTAAAGTTACTTTAGCATAAAATATTTGTTGCTATAACCACTTCCAAAGCAAATGTAAAATTGAATAAATTCGAATTCTAAAAGTGTTAGTTTAGCTAATCCACGATTGAAAAACCGAGCCCTAGCATTAAGTTCATTCCCGAATTTATAATAATATTGGATGAAATAATTAGCTATTTAAACGATTAATTGCTCCACTTGAAATAATTTTTAAACATTTTGAAATACACTTCAATGTGAGAAATGTACAATTTTGACATTTTCTTGCACCAATCAACATTTATTTTTAAGCGTTTCATATGGAATGTACAACTAAAACTAAATTTTCCGATTAACAGTAAACTTTTTAGGGAATTTCGAGAGGAATTTAATGTTCCCTTCTCATTTTTTCAAAGTTTATAAAAGGATTGAAGTAGGTACTTACCCTATCCTATTACAATAATTTGAAATGTATAGGTGTTCAAGGAATAAATCAGCTATCTACTATTTTAATTGGCCTCTAATAGTAAAACACTGAAGGTGCAACACAATATTAGGTGATGGAAAATAATTTGCAGTATTTTCACACACTTCTGTCACTTTTTACACTGGTCATACCCAACAGTTTGCATTTTATTTCTCCATAATACTCTGGACGATTAGGAGAATAGTATACGTCATTTTTTATAAAAAAAGATCAATTTTTTTCTACGCACCTAATCAGTGTTGCCATTATTTTCCTTGTGTACCTGCACTTTTTTTAAGTAATAAAACTATTATTTAAAAATTTCTACCATTTTACACCAATATTAGCAAAAGTTGATAAAAAAGTTAAATTTAGGTCGTCAGCCCCGACCTCCCCGTTTTTTCCAATGCTCAGTTAGCTAAATTAACCATCAGTTAGATCAATAGAAATTTTTTGAAAAGCATCATGATTTATTTATAATGAAATTTATAACCTATGTGAAAATCACACACCTGGCAACACTACACCCCATGTTATTGATAGTTCGCGTACCTGTCTGCATTAGAATTTACAAAAATGTGTTTAATACCGTTATTTATAGTTTTTTTGTGATTAAATTTGTGATTCGAAGTTTTGAGTTACTATGTTACCGAAATTTATTATTTATAATTTGTTCCTTTGGTGGTTCATTTTGTGAAAATTAGTGATTAACCATAACGATTGATTTTATTATTTTAATGCTAGATATGTTAAAGGCATATTTTCAAGTAGATGAAAATGCTAGACAAACAAAACGGCTAACAGATACTTTTAATACCTTTAATTTTAAGAGCAAGCTACAAGTGACAAGTGTCGCTTTCCACAAAGGACATCAATCGCGCCTTGGCCGCCTTGAAATTTATTTCTTATTTTCGGCCAGTTTGTACAGATGTGTCATGCTTTTTTAAAAAGAGCTCAATGTTTTATAAACTATTAAATTTGTTTTGGTGCGGTGTCTACACTGATATTAAATAAGTCTAATATCGTCTGACAAAATATCCCTGACAAAAGGGTAATAATTTTTTTAAAAATTCAAAATTTGCAATTCATGCCATGCATGCAATTATAGGATAATTGTGATGACGAACTCTGGCAGTAGCAACACTGCCTTCAGTTACGTCATTTCTGTGAACGGCATTTACAAAGCTATCCAGTGACTATCAAAATGTCAGTGGCAGGAGGAAGAAAAAATTATCAGAAATTAAAAATTTTTTTTGTTCAAAAAAAATTTTTTGACAGTGCCAATCAATTGTACACGACGAAATATATTGAGGGTTAAAATACAAGTACGCATTTAAAACTCACCCTGTATAAAAATGTTTTAGTTTAAGATAACTTGTTACTTAAACTTAAAATAAGATTTGTCTAACTAAAACACATTTAATTTGAAAGCAATTTTTTAAGAAAATTTTCGTTTGGTGCAGGCAAAACTGTTTCAATCTAACTGAATAATTGTATTCGAGTTAAAAGAAATTATATTTCGACCAAACAAATTTACGCAAGAGAAATAATTTTCTTGAATCAAACAAACATTTAACAATTTAATGTGGTAAATGTACGAAAAATTGTGTGATATATTTAATTAAGGGCTTTTACGAACCAAAAGCGGTCAATCTTTGGATTTACTAGTTCCTAATGGTAAAAGCGAGTATATGACAATTTAGTAAATTGAAAATTTAATAAATTTTCCTAAAATGCAAATTACATAAAAATTACATTTTTGAGACAAGGATTTAGAGGGGAATGACATACATTTGAATGGTTATTGTAGCGCAAGAAACAGTGAAATCAACGAAATACATGTTATAAACATCAATGAAATACATGTTGTAAACATGGGCAGGACCCGTAGTGACCGATCTAGCTTTAGGCGTTAGTAGAATTACAAACAAGAACTGATGGAATTCTAAGATTGACCGTTATGGCGTAGTAAAAGTCCGAAATTATGTTGAAAATACAGTTTTTCGTAGATTTACTACATCAAATTGGTAAATCCTCGGTTTAGCGCATAAATCCTAGGATTTATTGGTTTTTGGACTTTTACGGTAAGATATACATTAAAAAGAATTTTTAATGTAGTGGGACATCCTCATTCTTAAATTTATACCTATTACTTCTATTATTTTCACGGGCTCTATCGATTCTCAAAGATTGAATTACCTTCGGACTACCCTCTATAAATAATCGTTTTCCAGTGACCATAAAGTACGGTATTATTTTGAAATGAATGTCATGAAATAAAAAAATTATTTACAGATATATTCCTTATAAAAATCAATTCAAAAATTCTGAATAAACTAGGGAGCTTCCCATATTCTACCCTTTGGGTAGTTCATACATTAATTGGGCTTATTCCTAAATAACTTCAGTTACAAGATTTCAAGTGCCAAACATTGGAAACACCATTTACTTTTGAAATAATTTCGATCTGAAAACAGATAATTTTGATTCACAACTTACATCAACCTACTCGTAAGTCCATTATGGTGTATCTCTCTTTTATGTGTGAATATAGTCCGCACCTACAGACAATATTAAATGGAAAATGTGCCGCTTATTGCAGATAAGGACACTATCAACCTTACAGGTCATTTAAAGAAATGAATACGGAAAATCCAAAAAAAAAATGAAAAATGGAAAACAAATAAAAATTAAAAAAATTAAAAATCAAGAAAATATCAAAAGAATACAAAAATAAACCAAAAGAATCACAATAAATTATAAATAAATAGACCTAGAAAAATACCTTACTACCAACAACATACAAAAAAACCGCTGCTAATTACTTGGGGATCAGAACTTCCTCACCGTAGTAAAACTCGACGTGTGGTGGAAATTATAATAAAAATAATTTTTGACGTTTCAAAAAAATCACATTTTTTGACATTTCAAAAAAAGTCACATTTTGACGTTTCAAAAAGTCACATTGGTGGAATGTCACTAATAATTTTTGACATTTCAAAAAACACATTTTTTGACGTCTCAAAAAAAGTCACATTTTATCGTTTCAAAAAGTTACACATTGGTGGAATGTCACACACAGTTGTTTTAACGAAGTTATTAACAATTTTATAATTTTAGTGCCAACTTCACATCAGCACTACAACCATGGCATCGATGCTAATTTTATTTTATATTTTATTTTCGTAAACGCCTCCTATCTTTGTTTGTTCCTTTTATTATTATAATAAACCTTCTGTTTATATATTTTAATTACTTGGTACAGATGGTTTTATCGTTTTTTAAATATTGTATTTATTTTGTCAGATATTGTTTCTAAGCTTATTTAAAAAAAAGTATTCTGGAAATAATTATCGATTCCTAAAATTTTATTTGCGTATAGGAAATGAAAAACAATAATTCTATTACTTTGATGTAATAAAATTGTTACGGTGTCATAATATATTTCTAACTTTTTGAGAAAAGTTTTACAATTTATTATGAACTATTTCTGAAAGTTATATTAATAGTTAGGTTAAATATCAACCAAATTTTTTGTTTATAAAAATATTCGGCACTACTGACTACGACTAGACTAGTTGATTTTGGATGGATGTTGTTTTCCCATTTTATTTTTTTAAGGATAAGTAATTTTAAGTTTGTACTATTTTATTTTCTTTTTGAATAAGAAATATTGTAATTCCAAACTATTGGATCTATTTTACTACACAAAGAAATTATTGCAGATATTATTAAATTATGGGTTATATGTTCTAAAATTTTATATTTCTCGCTGTCGTGCGGTTTCTATTTACATTTGGTTTATTTTGTCTCTTGATATTGCTTCCGACACTAGGGTAAAATAATACCCGAAATTTCAAAATTAACACACACAGTTAATTAGTAAGGTGGAGAGAAACTTGCATCACTAAAAGTACCTAATGCATTGTTTATAAATATTTTAAGACAATAATAAATAATAGCAATTATCATCGCAGTTTTTATTGTACAGAAAGCTAATGGGGTGTTAAATGATTAGCATGGCAATTAGCATCGGTGATTATGGTGCTGGTGTGAAGTTGGCACCAAAATTATAAAATTGTTAATAACTCTACTAAAACAATTAGCATCTCTGTTTATTTTACATATTCAGAAAGTACTAAATGGGTGCTAAATGATGGTACAGGTTTCGCAATTAGCACCAATGCTTGTGGTGCCAAGTTCACAGATCTCAAAAAGTATAGGTCAATCAAATTAAATTTTTATGATTCACAAATTTTGTAAAGGACAGGACTAGCAAAAATGTTTAGATCTAGTTGTTCCCAATGAGGATGAGGATTTATTTTATTTTCTCAGACTTGGAAGGGATAAATAATAAGCGTGAATATAAAAAATTGATCTTTCCAATCGAATATTTCAGAAACTAATGATTTTGTAGGGAATACAATTTTCTGCAAAAAATATTTTAATCATTTAAACGTAATAAACCATAAAATATATTTAAACCATAGGTAATACACCACCCTGTATCCCTAAAGCGAGGCGCAAACTAAGCGGTAGCGGACGCAGTAGCGGTGTGGTCAAAAGGCGAACAAACAAATCCGCACACCAACGCGCTCAATGTCAGTCATCGCCATTAAAAATTTATAAAATTAGTTCAGAATTTTTCAACGATGGATGTAGAGGAAACAGCTTTGCTTCTCGCCTTGTTAGTGGACGAAGATGAGGAACGACAAAGGTTAAGTGAAAAAGTAAATCCTTTTGCCCCACGTTACTATAACTTTGTATTCACTGTGATACAAATCATACAAAATTGCCCACGTACTTTTTCCTTATCACACGTGTTTCCTGCTGATGAGCAAATAGTAGTGATGGGAAGAATCGAATTAAATAATTCGAATAATTCGATTATAAGATTAATCGAGTTATTTCGATTAATTATTTTAAAAATATCTCGAGAAAATTTAGTAGTATTTATAATAGTTGTGTTCCGCGGTCAGCTGGAGAATCGATTGAAGAGAGAGAGATGACAAATAAAAATATACTAGTATCAAAAGGAGATGTAATACGAGAGAATTGCTCGTACTGGAAAACTTTTTGAATTAATCGAATTAGTAAACATACTAAAGATTGAACGTAGTAGTACTAGGAGTAGGTAAATGCGCAGACGGAGGCGGGACATGACAACATGAGACATCGATGATTTTGATGCAGTGCAGTGCAGCAGAAATAGGTGCCTGTCACTGTGGCGGCCGGTGTGTTCTGAGAAAGTAAAATCTACGGCATATACTTCTCAAAATGTAACTAAATTATTTTATGATTTACAATTTTTATAAATAATATAATTGGTGAGAGTAAGACAGTGAAAGATGATATGACAGAGTACTTCTCCAGAGTGCTGCCGGGGACTGTTCATGTTTATAAAAATTATAAATGAAACAATTCAGTTACCCTAAAAAACTTACGCCGCCAATTGTGCTTTCTTAAAATGCCAATAAACTATTTACTATTCACTATTCTATTTTATTCCGATTTATTTCATTCTGCGGTCGTGAATATAATAAATTGATTAAATATCTCGTTTTCATTCTGACGTCATCGATGACTAATTCGATTAAATATCTCGAATTATTAAATCGATTATGAAATACCAAATATTACTAATATCTCGATTATAAAAATATCCCTATTATTCCCATCATTGGCAAATAGTGCACATGGCATTCTATCGCAGGCGGCAAGGCGATACATCATAGTTCGCTGCAAGGAGGGTGAGCGTGTTTGCCTGACTGCGCAGATTTGTGTTTATTAACATACAAGCGTTTGACCGCACTGCCACCACGTCCGCTATCACTATAGGTTGCACCTCTTTTATAGATACCTCGATGTACGATGTGAAGGAGAAAACTACACATTTAGAGACAATGGACTCATACCCTATAAGTATGCTAGGATAAATTTCTAGTTTAGAAAATATATCAACTCTCTTATGGGGGCAAGAGGTAAATATCCTTACCATTCGATCACGAAACACAGTGGGTCAGAATTCGTACCCACCGGCCAAAACTCTGAAACTTTCTTAATGAATCGGTTATCAGCAAGAAATCATGGGAAAAATAGTGAAAAAAAATCTAACCAGCAAAGAGGGTGTCTTAGGGGGAAAAAATACACTCATTGAAAATTATAAAAAGTTGGAAATATATCGATGTTGTGACGGTGATTATTGTCACTTCGAATTGACAATTGTCACATCGAAGCGACAATTGCCACTTTGATGTGACAACTATCAATTCGAAGTGAAAATTGTCACATTGAGGTGACAATTGTCACATCGAATTAGCAATTGTCACTTCAATATGACAATTGTCACTTTGAATTGACAATTGTCACATTGAAGTGACAATTCGGCATAATTATATAAAAATAAAGTTGTTGGCCCTTATACGCCCTTATAGGACCAACAACTTTATTTTTATATAATTATGCCGAATTGTCACTTCAATGTGACAATTGTCAATTCGAAGTTAGAATTGTCACATTGAAGTGACATTTTCCAATTCGAAGTGACAATTGTCAATTCAAAGTGACAATTGTCACTTTAATGTGACAATTGTCAATTCGAAGTGTTAATTGTCACTTCAATGTGACAATTGTAACTTCAATGTGACAATTGTCAATTCAGAGTGACAATTGCCACTTGAAGGTGACAATTGTTAATTCGAAGTGACTATTGTCACATTGAAGCGACAATTGCCACTTTGATGTGACAACTGTCACTTCGAAGACAATTGTCACATCGAAGCGACAATTGCCAATTTGATGTGTCAATTGTCAATTCGAATTGACAACTATCACATTGAAGTGACAATTCAGCATAATTATATAAAAATAAAGTTGTTAGCCCTTATACGCCTTCGTAATTTACTGCACAATCAAACCTTTTTTTATTTCACTACAAAATTATGGTGTTTCGCTTTGATGCAGAACGAATGAGATCGTTAATGAGACCACTAGATGTAAAGATTTTCACTGGCCTCGTTCTTTACAAAATCTACTGAACGTGAAGGCCAAACATAATTTTATTTGACTATATTTGGTATATTTGACTGGTATATTATTAAAACTCTAATAACAGAACTATGTAAACATCCATTGGGTTGTTCGAGCAGTGGTTAAAAATGGTTTGAAACTTATTCATTGACAATGCTCAGTAGATTTGTACAACCCCTTAGTCCGCGCAATTTGTCACCGTTCAGGCAGCTGCTATAACAAACGTATTACAAATCATATCTCCAACTAAATATTTCGAGTTATAATTTGGTCACGTGACCAAATTACAACTCACAATTTGCTCGCAAGACCAAATTATAACTCAAAATGTTTATTGAGCAATTTGGGGTCTATTACAATACACACTGTTACCAAGATGGCCATACAATATTGTTTAAACGTCATGAGCACTTCAAAAATAAAGTAATTAAAAATACATCCTACACTCTCTAGAGCAGCGTTTCCCAAAGTATGTTTTGCGGAACTCTGGGGTTTCGCGAAATGTCTTTCAATAAAATTTAATAAAAATTTATTTAATAAAAAAATGGTTATTATCATTTTCAAAATAATAAGATAGACCGTAAAATATAGGTATGAGTTCCGCAACTTTTTGGAAAATAGTATGTGACATCCGCGACAAAATTTCATTTTCTAACTACTTAAATAAAAAAAAACTATAGGAGCAAAAAAAATAGGACATACATATATGGTTCCACTGAAATTTGGTGTATCTATATTACAGCATAAAACATAACAAAATTGTTCTTTTTCTGTTATAACGGTAGTATGTGGACAAACTATCTCGAGTTTTTTTCTCTCCGCATTATGTTTGCTAGCCCAATAATAGCATAATCATATTTTAATATTGAAAATGCTCACTATAGTAAATTAAAACCTATATATAGATATATTGTTAAGCTTAAAATTTTATTGTTATATATTTTATAAATGAATTGATTTGTAACCTCAAATAATTTTTCTATTGTATGTATTATTATAAATATTAGAAAATAACTATACTTCAATGTATAGAAAAAAAATATGCAGATTATTTGTATGTTACATTGAGAAATAGACATTATTAGTTTAATAAATTGTACCTATACCCAATCCCTAAACATTGTATTCCTATGTATTATTAATTATTAGTAGTAATTGTTACCAATAATAAGGGTGAGTTAAGTTACCCTCTCTACTTATTTTTCGTTCTAAAGATTATATCTATGTTTACTTTTACGCAATGATGACAGCTAGCCACCCATTTGCAACGATGTTGATAACAATGATAACTGTTAATAGGTAGTAAAAATTTACCTGTATTGTAAGGTATAGTTAACAGTATTAGAACTCTTTTTCTCATCAAAAAGGCGTATTGATAATTACGCTTATTTTGTTATTGACTGGAAGGTAAGTGTTACATTCAAGAAACTTCTTATCTGTCAAATTACTATTATGGAAACGTCGTCCATTTGTGGTGCCTAAAATAAATCTAGCGTTGTAACAGTCGAGAATATACAACAATGGTAAAACTTGTTTAATACCGTTTTTGATAAAATAAATAAAAAAAATATAACCAAAACAATTACAATAGGAAATACAACTAAATAATAAATTCCAGTCTTGGGTGATTCATTGCCAAATTATAAATTACTTTCTTCCATGATAAGTTGATATTTCGATGTATTGAAAATATCGCAAGTCCGTTAAGTCGCCCTCTTAACAAATTAAAATATTTTGATGTATTTAGGAACAACTATGTTCCTCAGATACGTTTTAACCCTCTTCAAGATAGAAGAAAATTTCTCAGGTACATGTTAACACTAGTCAGCAAGTCAATAGACTAAAAATATGGGAAAACTGGCTGAGTTACAGGGCACCTGCACTGCGTTTCCTCGTTTGTTATCCATCTCTATGAACATGCGGCCCTAGTGGAAAAACTAATTTCACAGTTGCAGTTGATTGTAAGATGTGAAATTATCCCAGCAAACACAGTCATGTATAAAATTTGTCAATAATAAGTCTTCTTTAAGACTTATTAACGTCAAGGATGATGTATAGAGATGACACCACTGTGGCCAAATTATGAAGATTTCTATTAGATATTAAACCCTAACCCAATTTATTATTCTGCTGAATAAAGTTCTCTTTTATAGCAATATTTTCTTATTATTGACAGAATATTTTTAATGTGAGTATTTAATAATAAAAGGACATAAAGTACAGTTTAATAGAAGAAGGTAATGCTAATTTTTAAACAATGGAATCTATTGCCAATACTAATTTCTCTCTAGTGAAGTGTTTTCAATATCTTGAAGCCAACACTAATTTCAGATGCGTTTTTGAGTGTAAAGAAGTATATAATACAGTATGCAGGACATGAGATATTGTGTGTATAAATCACTTCTGAAGAAGACATTATTTAATTTAGCTATTTGCGCATTGTGTCTGCCAAACAAGTTCCTACAGGCTCCGCCTTGCATAATACTTTGTTGTGTTCTCTGCAAATTTTCTGCAGGTGTATCCAATTCAATATCTTCACAATTTTCAGAGTTGAGAGTCAAATTCATTTGCATTCGTACCTCCTTTATACGGTTGATTTTTGCTAATCGTAAGAGTCTGCCTATATTTAACTCTCGTGGTGTTGATGATACTGTTTTGGTGTCAAGATCTCTTGAGGAAAGTTTACAGTAGGAACAGCAATTTGTTTTAACTTCCTTCGGTTTGTTGCCTCAGTTCCTACATTAAAGAAAGTTTTAAAGGCATCAAATGTTTACAATAGCCTCATAGAAATTACGTAGGCTTACTTGTTCCCACATTTTCAGTTTAATAATCCAAGCCTTTTGCCTATCTGCCAATTCGTATCCTGACTCCTTGTCGTCAGCAATCGTACTTTATTTTCTCTTCCTTTTTAGAGGAAAAGAGTTAAAAGTCAGTTTTGGGCTGGTTTTTTCCAGGGATTGCATCCATAAACTCAACAGTAAGCATTTGGCATTACAGTATTTTTCGTAACAAAGTACAAGCTTGAAGTTTGTTTATGTTGATGTCTATTAGAAACATTACACTACACCTCAAGAGGGTGTATTCCTTCTTTACAAATCCCAATAGCATGATGTAACATGGTTTCATGATATGACATTAACGAAATTTGTCACTTTGTTACAGTGGATTTTAGTGGCTTTACTAGCTTTATTATTTATGTTTTTATTTATATTATTTATATATGAGTCCATTTGACATTGAACAAAATCCAGTAAGCAAACAGAATACCTTACAATGGAACTGTGAAAATGTAATGCATGGTATTAGTCGAGGAAATAAAGCACTAAAAACGGCTCAACCTCCGAAATTTCCGCAGCAAGACGGATTTTAATGCGGTTTTTTGCATTCGATTCGTGAGAGCATCAGGAAATTTTGTGAACTAATCTGATGAATAGCAAATGAAAAATTTCATATTTGCATTGTAAAAATGCATTGTTCAAAGTGCATTTAGAATAATTAATTTGCAACTCGGTAAAAATTGATTGAAATCCAAACTTGTTACTCGGGGGTTTTCGGGGTCGCTGAACACGAATATCGCGGCAACGACCTCCGAGGTACCTGGAGCCCAGGGTGGACACTATCTACCTCATCTCCTGGAATTATCTTGAGTATAGCATCATTTTTAAACGAATTTGCATATGTTGCTCTAAATTATTTATTTAAATATTATAATACTACAAACTCTGTCTACTGGAGCCTGAAAATTTTTTTTTTGAGTTTTGAGTCCAAATACAATTGGAGTTTTCAGAAATTATTTTTGAAAAATATTGGTTGAATCTACATCTTCATTATAATATATAAATAAATAATTTTGAGTAATATATGCAAATTCGTATAAAAATGATGCTATACTCAAGGTAATTCCAGGAGATGAGATCCACCCTGGGCTCCAGGTACCTAGGAGAACGTTGTCGCCGTGATATTCGTGTTCAGCGACTCCGAAAACCCCCGAGTAACGAATTTCAACTAAATATATTAAAAATTCACAAGAAGTTCCAGGAGATGAGGTCCACCCTGGGCTCCAGGTACCTCGGAGGCCATTGCCACCGTGATATTCGTGTTCAGCGACCCCGAAAACCCCCGAGTAATGAGTTTCAACTAAATATATTACAAATTCACACGAAATTCCAGGAGATGAGGTAGATAGTATCCACCCTGGGCTCCAGTTACCTCGGACGCCGTTGCCGCCGTGATATTCGTGTTCAGCGACCCCGAAAACCCCCGAGTAACAAATGTGGACTCATTTCAATCAATTTTTACCGAGTTACAAATTAATTATTCTAAATGCACTTTGAACAATGTATTTTTACAATGCAAATATGCAATTTTTCATTTGCTATTCATCAGATTAGTTCACAAAATTTCCTGATGCTCTCACGAATCGAATGCAAAAAACCGCATTAAAATCCGTCTTGCTGCGGAAATTTCGGAGGTTCAGTGCCTTATTTCCTCGACTATATGTAAGTTTTCCGAATTCATACTAATATACTACAAAACTCTTGTCAGGATAACTAAGGTTATCTATACATATATTTGACTCTATGACTACGTGAACGTGCATTCCTCCTTGGAGACCATCTAGTGGCTCTCCACCTTCTAGGCGCTTGCCACGAGTTGCGGTGTTTGTTTTATTTTCCTATTTTGAGCTGGTTCGTCACTACGATAGGATTTTAAGGGATATTACAGTTTCTTGTTATTTCGTGTTTACAAAATTTCTTAAGTGTGACAGAGTAGCTTATTCTATGTTAGTAAGTTTCGTGCTTGGGGTTTAAAATTGAAGATGTATGTATTGTTAGGGACACGCGACGCCCATGGAAGCGACGGGCGCCTACCAGTATAAATATTGTAGGAAACCTCATACTCGAACCAAAGGGCTATAGTGTGATTATTGTTTTATAAACATTCGAAGTAACTAACATAAACATTATGAGATCACGGGCTTGACTAATCCAGCTCGGAGGCACAGCGGGGCACTCTTTCTCGAATTGTTAAACGTTGTACATGTATTTTCTATAAAGTGTATTATCTTTTAATAAACGTGTTCAAATATCACTTAACAGTATTTAAAATTTAAGATGTGGTTTAATATCAGTAATATTATAAATGTTTTAAGTTGTGGGTGGAGTCTTTGGTTGTATATTTTTATTATCCTATGGCTCTTTTGTTTATGGCTCTTAAAGTTTAGGTGGCATAATTCTGCATTTTTACAATTTGTGAGGCATAGAGGGGAATGTTGTATGTATTTTGTTGGGGGCTATGGATTGTAAATGTAGTTGGGAGAGAGGTGATTAGGGGCCCTGGATAATTTTTTTCGAACGAATTAGTAAGGGTTGGGTTTTTGTGTTTAATGAGGGATTCAGTAAAATATGGGATTAATCTCTGGAGGATACATTTTGCAGGGGTTGGTGTAACGGGGTAATAAATTTTTCTTCTGATTACAAAAAAAAATAGTTTGCAAAGATTTTACTAATGGTCTAGAAGTAATCTGGGAAGTCTGCGCATTATTGTAACTTTTTTTTCTCAAATTTTAATTACATTTTTTTTCTGCAAAACTTCTTCAATTATTACTGATAGTAATGCCCCCATATATTGCTTGGGTTCCATGCTCCAATACTAGATATGGTACAACCTAAATCCACCAACCACCACTGAAGAGACCGGCTTGTTTGGCGTAGTATATCTGTTTGAAATTTTTTGTGTTTCGACATCATTTTTACGTTTAGGGTGACCCCGAAGTAGAGAATTTCTCTCGCCCACTCAACGTCGTGGCCAAGTACCCCAAATTCTACTCTTGATACAGGAGTACAATTAATAGTGATTTGGCCTTTTTATTTGCAGCGAAAAGGAGCATTAACTATTCTTTACAATACACGTCAGTTTTTCTTTTCGTTTTTAAAACGAAGCAAAAATTTTATTATTACCAACCAATATTAATAACAGGTACTCCTCCCAGTAATACTGTATAGTTGTTGTCATTGTAAAGCAAAACAGGGCCTAGTTGTTGCCATTGGAATACAAAAAAGCATAATTACAGGCGTAATATGTGCAGAGTAAAATAAGTGTCAGAGGGCCACTTAAGCTATTCCAATAGTAAAATGATTTTATTTTGTTGCGGTTGAATGTACTAACATATCTAAATTATAATAGTATACTTGTAAGTATATAAGTAGCTTGATTTTGAAAAAATTTAACGAAACTATTTTCCTAGGCAAATAAAATCAAGCTGCTAATATAACTGGGAAATAAGGTAATCACATAGAGGAAGATACACTAGCTCAACTCTTAGAATACCTATTATAAAATTTATTATCATAGATATGTTAATAAGGTATTTTTCTTAAAACAATGTGATATTTAATCACATAATTTGAGAAGCGAACACGAAGGAGCAGAAACAAGCAGCACATGAAGTATATACAGGGTGAACTATAATTAAATACCTTCATTCAAGAGGATGATAGAATTAGAAAAAATAAGTTGACTTTTGTATAAAAGCATTTGCCTTAAATTATAAGGGAGCTACAACATAATTATTTGCCAATAAATACGAAACGTTTTAGGTTGCACAAATTAAATTTGGACCATTTATTGATTTTATAATATTGCATATTTTGTCAGATTTTTATCTAAATATCATGATTTGTTGGGGTAGTTACGGGGAGTGGTGAGCGTGATTTTCTCTATAATTTTCTTTGTCTTATTTTTTTTTAACATTTAAAGGAAAAAGCACCCGTGTTAAAAACTACATAAAAAAGGTTCTCTTACAAAATTTCGATAGGAGCCATCATTTTGGAGTTTTTGTATTTTTATAATTATTGCAATAATGGAAGGCAAACTACATACCTCTACAAATATAATTCTACAATATTTTCAAATATTGTTTTGTAGAACAATTTAAAATATCGTTTTATGCAATGAAGCATGTAATTTAAGAACAAAAAAAAATTTGTATTTACAGTAATTTCCTAATATTATTTTAAGTTTGTGTCAAGTTCAGAAGGCGATCAAGAATAAAAAAATAAATTGGTTATTTATAAATATTTGTTAAATTACATGCTTCATTGCGTAAAGCGATATTTTAAATTGCTCTACAAAATAGTTGCAAATAATGTCGAACTATTTTTGTAGAGGTATGTAGTAAGGCTGGGAATCGAATACGAATAATTCGAGTATTCGAATATTCGAGTATTCGAATACGAATTATTCTGATGGAAAATTATTCGAATATTCGAATACTCGAATATATTTGAGTATTCGAATATTCGATTATATCTGAGTAAATTTGAATATTAAAATATATTATTAAATTATGTACGAATAGGTATGCAGTATGCATCCAACCAAAGTAGGTAGATAGTAGGTATAGGTAGGTACCTATTCTAAAATCCAAATATATAAATAGACCACATTAGTGGCACGTTTTACTCCCAGTCAAACTATTCCATCTCTTTCTCGCCTCGACCTTATTCTTACTGTACTAAGGCAGGGGTTAAAATTAAATTTTAAATTTTAGAAAACCTGTAAATATTTAACTATTGACTTTTCATGTATTTGTTTTACCTTCACAATCTGCGTCTTTTTTAAAAACATTCTAATATTAGAGCACTTTTATTTTTTTCGAAAAGGAAAAATAGTTCTGACAGAAGTATAATAAACTAGCTCTGTTTTCGTTTTATTTAAGCTTCAATAGTTAAATAATGTGAACAATAGCGCCTCAATCCTAAAATAAAATACTAACTAAATAATTCTGACCCTTAAAGCACATGTACAGGAGACATACCCTATTGTGGGTAAGGAAAGCAAATCAAATTTCCTGCTTAGTGGTTTATGTCATGACTATTATTGTGGTCTATCCAACCAAATACTCAAATAGAGTATTCATTATTCACTAGTATTCAGTGCTATACCTATTAATAATGAAATAATGAATATTGAAGGATCCGGATTAATCGGATACCTATTCGAATAATTCGGATTATTCGAGTATTCGAATATTTGAATTATTCGAATATTCGAATATTATTTCGAACGAATATTCGAATACTATAATCTGGAAAATTCCCAGCCTTAGTATGTAGTTACCTTCCATTATTACATGCCTATTCTGTATTAAGGCTGGGAATTTTCCAGATTTTAGTATTCGAATATTCGTTCGAAAAAATATTCGAATATTCAAACTATTCGGAAATTCGAATATCCGGATTATTCAAATTATTAGAACAGGTATTCGAATTATTCGGATATTCGAATATTCGGATAATCGAATTATTCGAGTATTCGGATATTCGAATAATTCGAATATGCGAATAATTCGAATATTCGAATATTCGAATAATCCGAATTACTCGAATAGGTATCCGAATAATCCGGATCCTCGAATATTCATTATTAATAGGTATAGCACTGAGTACCAGTGAATAGTGAATACTCTATTTGAGTATTTAGTTGGATAGACCACAATAATAGTCGTGACGTAATCCACTAAGCAGGTAATTTGATTTGCTTTCTATACCCATAATAGGGTATGTCTCCTGTACTTGTGCTTTAAGGGTCAGAATTATTTAGTTAGTATTTTATTTTAGGATTGAGGCGCTATTGTTCACATTTAACTATTGAGGCTTAAATAAAACGAAAACGGAGTTAGTTTATTATACTTCTGTGTCATAACTATTTTTCCTTTTCGAAAAAAATAAGTGCTCTAATATTAGAATGTTTTTAAAAAAGACGCAGATTGTGAAGGTAAAAAAAAATACATGAAAAGTCAATAGTTAAATATTTACAGGTTTTCTAAAATTTAAAATTTAATTTTAACCCCTGGCTTAGTACAGTAAAAATAAGGTCGAGGCGAGAAAGAGATGGAATAGTTTGACTGGGAGTAAAACGTGCCACTAATGTGGTCTATTTATATATTTGGATTTTAGAATAGGTGCCTACCTATACCTACTATCTACCTACTTTGGTTGGATGCATACTGCATACCTATTCGTACATAATTTAATAATATATTTTAATATTCAAATTTACTCAAATATAATTGAATATGCGAATACTCGAATATATTCGAGTATTCGAATATTCGAGTATTCGAATATTCGAATATATTCGAGTATTCGAATATTTCGATAATCCGAATATTCGAATTATTTCCCATTAGAATAATTCGTATTCGAATACGCGAATATTTGAATACTCGAATTATTCGTATTCGATTCCTAGCCTTATCCTGTATAGCAATATTAAAATATAAATAACTCCAAAACGATGGTTCTTAGTGAAATTTAGTAATAATGCCTTACTGTGATTGGTGAGTAAACGTATTATTTTAAAAATAAAATAATTAAATGAATCAACAGCATTATAAATACCTGATGTATTTTATTACCTTTTATATCTTTTCTCGTCGAGAGTTTTCAGAATATCTTAAATATCTTAAGTTTTGAAGAAATAAATTAAAAATCAATATATTAAGATCATTGTATATAAGGTATATATTTGTAAATGGATTCATTTAATTAAGGTTTGATTTTATGTGACGTTGGTTATTCACATAATGACGTCTAGACACCGGACAAGTTCCGTGAGTCCCAGATCGGCTTCCCAATTTTCTCTGAGCTCTCATAGGAAAGGACAATAGCTGGGCAGCAAGATTTAGACCGTATTTATTCACTATTCAGTTTTCCTACATATGTCGCCAAGCGCGTATTTACGGAGGGTAATTGGGTAATTACCCCCCCAAGACTGTTAACATCAACTTTCGTTCCAAGATTTTTAATATTTTTGAAAATAAGAAAAAACGAAGCACTTATCATGTAATAATACCTTAAACAATATATTTTTCGTTCTTTGTAGTTTTGTTGGCCGGACAATTTCCGTGTGTGCAGGGCCGGCACATGGGTTGTGAGACAATAACAATTTGTATGGAACAATTGAAATACATATCTCGAGTGTCTTAACATTTCGTGAAATCTCCTCCTGTGCATTAGTATAGATTGCAAGGTATGGATCAGACAAGTTACATGAATCATATTTGGGTCCAGATAATATTTTGAGTTATAATTTTTGGCCTATATGCCCAATTGGTCGTGTAATGGTCGTAAAAATAATTTTATTGACTGTAGGTCGTCTAAGGGTCGTTATAAGGTTATACCCACGACTATCGAAACTCCTTGTCATATGAAGGTCACATGGTACGCATAAGATGACTAATTGGACGCTAAAAGTGGATGGTCTTAAGGCGGTCATTACGAGGTCGTAAAGAGGTCGTTGTTATCTACAATACAACCCGTAACATGACTTAAGGAATATAGTTGTACAATGGCCATTAGAAAAATAGTATGTCTTTATTATGACCTTGTAGGAAAGACATTTGTACAAAGGTCATTAAAAAACGTGATAAGATCTCAATAGGTCTTTGAAACAAAATAGTACCTAAAATTAAAGAGGGTTTTAAAAGAGGTTATATTAATTTTCAATCCTACCTCCATACGATCCATAAATGAAAATATGGCGTCCAAAAATTGATAGCAGTAACATAGGTTATGGTAACATTGAAAACGGCTTTGACACGACCTAAAAACAGAAATATGGCGCTCCAAAAAGTGGTAGTCGTAATAGAGGTTCAATACGACTGCGGTGCGATTCATGGATCATTAATAGAAATTGACAAATTTTCTGCTGTCAATGTTGGTCTATGAATAAAAGTACGAGAATGAACATCTCTTATAATGTTTAAAGATGAGTTCATCCTCACTTTTTTCAAACCCTTAAGTCCAACCAACCAGTTTTTAGATAAATGTAAGCAGTCAAAATTATAACCGACAATTCTTTTCTTTTTGGGAAGCCTGGAAACCCAGTTTTTAGATAATTGCCTGCGTGTTGTCAAAATTTAAGTATTTTGCTTCATTGCGTCAACTTCCCCTCACTTAATTTTCTCCGGTATAGGGGCCTGGGAGACTCTTCGGTTGCAAAAACCATAGAAAAGGCTCTGATCGCGCATAACTTTAACACACACAATAAAATACAACACTTTCGGAATCCAAAATTATTTAACAAATTTGCACCAAATTTCATATTTCTTGCATGTATTATAATCAAGCAGCATGACTATTAAATTATATTAAGTGTGGTTATCTGCTTTTTTTTTACTTTTGTTTCACCATAAAATATGCGCGAGTCACCCATGCGACGTCATGAAACCGTCGCAGATGTAAAAATAATACTCAGAGATAGTTTAAAGCATGCAAAATGACAATATAATCATATGAATTGACAGTTAAGGGACGTGAACGGTGTGAACACGACATTGGGCACTCACACACTGATGCCAAAAAGTCTAATAGCGGCAAAAAATTATATTTGAAATAATTATATATTTTTTTAGAGCGAATATTTGTTAAATGCGGTTATGTAAGTATGTTAATGGTTTCCTAGGTAAAAAACATCAAATTATCTATATAGGGTGTATCAAAATTAGTTAAATATTTGCTGTTTCTTTTTTAATAACTCCAAAATTTATAAAACTGTTCTAAATCCATAACGCCATAAGAAATAATTGTAAGTATACATATACATTTATAATAGGGTTAAACAAAAGTCTGGCCCCAGTCAAATAACTCTGAAACTATTTTAATTAATTAATGGTAATATTTTTTATATACAATGCTCCATTGTATTGTATTATAATATTATTAAAAAAAATATTCAAAACCCTGTTGCACTTTCAAATCCAAATTTTCATTAAAATTGGAGCAAGTTTGATATTCCAAAGAAATGGATTTTCAGCATTAAAAAATAAATAAATATGCAAGTTTTGTTGAAACTTGTGATTGGGGGTTTAAAGGTTAAGGTTAAGGGTAACAAGATTAATTGTTGTGTAGATCTTAATGAAAGCATAGAGAACGAAAACGAAAAGAGCATTTTGAAAAAGACGATCAGTGAATTAACTGAAGATAGTGAAGACAAAAACAAATACATTAAAAAATTAAAAGCTGAAAAGGAAATAATCATGGAAGAAGCTCTAAACTCAGAGCAAGAGATGACCGAGTTAGCAAACAAACAAGCAAAAATTATAAGTGAATTAAAACAACATATAGATGAACTAAAACAACACATAAAGTTGACAAAAAAAGATAACAGAAAATGCTGAATCACAAACATCAGTAATAACAAAAAATTCTACTACGATGACTAACGCAGAAGACGATTTGAAGAACGAACCAAAAAACATAAAACATATTGAAACCCAAACAGTCGAGAGTCAGATAATAACAGAAAAGGAAAATACGATTGAAAATGAAAATGAATACGAAAATAAAAATGTTGATTCTGAAAATAATGTAATTAGTGATAGTGCTCCACGTCAACGTAAAAAATTACTAATTCTTAGTGACGACTTTGGTCGCAATGTCAATAAGAATCTGATAAAATTGATTGACAATAAAAAATATTTTGTTGAAACGGTTTTAAAACCTGGTGCATCCTTTCAGCAAGTTATTGAAAACATTGAGCCTTTGACGAAATTTTATTCTCAAAATGATCATGTTATTATTATAGCAGGCTCGAATAATTTTAATAATAAGCACAAAATTAAATATCCGCTATTTAAAGATATTTGCGATAAAGTAAAAAAATGCGCTGATCTAAATATTAAAATAGCAACTGTTCCGTTTGGAGAAGACAGAAAAATTAACAAATATATTAACAAATTAACGGCTTTTTTGAGCAAAATTAATCATTATGTACCAGGAAATATCAGTTTGTTAGAAGTTAACAATTCTCAGAAACATCTTATGAAAAAGGATATCGGCAGTGTATTAGCAAAAATTGTAAGCAGTGGATACGTGAAAAAGAATCTGATATTTGTTAATACAACCTCTGTATCTGTTTCGAAAAAATCTAATACATTATATACAGCAGACACTGTAGTTAATGTCACAGATAATAATATCATCAATAGTTCAATCACTTTCGCTGATATCTCACGATCAGTAGACGATTGCCATAATAATAATAATTTTTGTAATGTAAACGATGCATCTAAAAATTCTAGATCAAACCAGTTGATAAATACAAATACGAAATCAAACTCAAATTCATCTTTTTTTAGTGAACCCAATAGAAGAAGCACTAATGATACAGTAAATATTACCTACAGAGCTAATGAGAGCCTTACACTATTATTATTAAATATTCAGTCGATTCGTTGCAAAACTGATGAACTTTTTATATTTTTACAAAGTCAGAATTTTCCAGATTTAGTACTAATTACCGAGCACTGGTTATTCAATGATGAGCCATGTTATATCCCTAATTATCTAACTGTGTCAAAGTACTGTAGAAAAAATTCAGTTCATGGTGGCACTTTAATTCTTATAAAAAATAATTCATCGGAAGAATTGACTTTTATTAACTTAGATAAATATAATCATCTATTGGTAGAAAGAGAATTTGAATTTTCTATAACTTGCAATATTAAAAGCAATGTGTATATACTATGTATCTATAGACCCCCAGCTTGTAATGTGAATATTTTTGTAGAACGGCTGGAACTTTTACTGTCTCAAATTCCAACCCATTCAACTATTATATTAGGTGGTGACCTCAACATAAACTTTGATGACAAAAAGTCAGTTTTTACTCAATCACTACACAACTTGCTCATTTCTTTTAATTTAGTTATGCACGTAAATTCATTTACACGTATTTCCCAATATTCAAAAAGTATTATTGACTATGTTTGTTCTAACGTGACAGAGGAAAATATAATTTGTTCTGTTGTTCCCTCATGGCTGTCTGACCATGAGGCTGTTACATGTAAGTTATCTCTAAATTTAAAAAGAGCAAAAAACAGTCATAAAATTGGTAGAATTTACAGCAAATCGAATTATAATAGGTTTTCTCAATATTGCCAAAGTTTAAAATGGGACAATCTATCAAACCATAGTAGTCAACTTGAAAATTTCCACAAACTGTTAACAGAAACTTTTAGTAGGGCTTTCAAATTACAAAAAATTAAAATAAAAACAAAGAAACCTTGGGTGACACAGGGTATAAGAAAATCTGCTACAAACTTACGCTCACTGCATTACATTAGGAAGTACACGTCTAGTGAATTCTTTTTGTCATATTTTAATAAATATCGTGGTATATATAAAAAAGTTCTTAGGTATGTAAAGACAATTTATTATGAGAATAGACTTCAAAACGCAAATAATAAAAGTAAAGAAAACTGGGCTATTGTTAATGATCTGAGAGGTAAAACCAATCAGCACGTACCTGTACAACCTGTTTTAACTCCAAATAACTTTAACTGCTATTACAGTTCTATTGCTACAAAACTAACGACAAACATTACACCTCAGCAAAATCCTATTAACTTCCTTAATAATGTTAATATTGCAGACAATTTTGAGTTGACCTCTGTTACACTCAATGAAGTAAAAGAAGTTATAGGTGAAATAAAACATAAAAATGCATCAGGTATCGATGGAATATCCATAAAAATTTTTGAAAATCTACCAGATTGCGCTCTAAGTGTGTTAGTACAAGCTATTAATGAATCTTTTGCTACTGGTGTATTTCCTACTAGCCTAAAAAGAGCAATTATCATTCCACTTTATAAAGGTGGAGATCTAGATGATCCATCAAATTTTAGACCTATTTCGTTGCTCTCAACATTGTCTAAAATAATTGAAAGGTTAGTAAAAAAGAGAATGCTAGATTTTTTGGATAAACATAATATTTTAAATAAGAATCAGTTCGGATTTCAAAAGTCAAAAAACACTACTGATGCCATTTTTGCTTTTTTAGAAAAAACGTATCTCAAGTTAAATGAAGGCGAAGCTGTTGGTGCAGTGTTTTGTGATTTTTCAAAAGCCTTTGATTGCGTTAATCATGAAATTCTGCTCCAGAAACTTAGGTGTTACGGTTTTAAAGGTATGACACTTAGTTGGTTTAAATCTTACCTTTCCCAGCGTGATCAGGTAGTAAAAATTGGAGACGAGATATCAGACGTATCAGGTATTGACTGTGGTGTGCCTCAAGGATCTGTGCTAGGTCCGATTTTGTTTCTGTTATATATTAACGATTTAGCAACTATAAACATTCTTGGTAATTTTACTCTTTTTGCTGACGATACTACAATTCTCTGGCATAGAAAAAATGTTAATAGTCTGAAGGAGACCATCAAGTCTGACCTATATAAGGTCAAAGAATGGTGTGATTCTAACCTACTTACATTTAATATAAGTAAAACTAATATAGTCACTTTTAAGTTTAGTTATGATGATCTTATATTAGATAATCATTTTATTGATAATAAATCACACACAAAATTCCTTGGGCTATATATTGATGATAAATTAAAATTTGATCAGCATGTAACTAATCTAGGAAAAAAGTTAGCTTCTGGTTGTTATGCAGTGAGAATTGTTTCAAATGAATTGGGTCATGATATAGCAAAAACAGTATACTATTCTTTAATTGAGTCACAAATAAGATATGGAATACCTTTCTGGGGATTGTGTAGTCAAAAATTGCTAAGCAGTATATTTGTGTTACAAAAAAGGGCTCTAAGATATGTATGCAAAGTGAATTCAAGAGATTCCTGTAAACCTCTTTTTATCAGTAATAAAATACTAACTGTAATATGTATCTTCATCCTAGAGACAGTATGTCTAATACATAAGAAAATGTTGAATGGGGTAAACTCGGATTCTCAGCCTCAATATAATACGAGACAGACACTGAATTTACTTCTTCCCTTACCCATCCCCAGAACAACTGCAACGAAGCACTCATTAATCTATGAAAGTAAACAAATATACAATCACATACCACTGTTTCTTAGAAATATGACTCAATTAAAGAAATTTAGAGAGGCAGTTAAGGGGAAATTGATTGAGAAGGCTTATTATAGTTTATTTGAATATTATAATGACTCTCTTTAAACTGTTCTAATACTTTTTTTTTCATTGTTATTTTCTTTATCTTCACTGTTATATTTACTAATTTAAGACTGTGTACCTGATATTTATTAAATTTTCGTTGTTTGTCAACTGTATTTAGTACATGCTTGTATAGTTAGGTCCATAAATATGTATGTATTATTGTATGTCGTTATATTTTGTTTGTTGTTTGTTTTATATTTGTATTTTATTTTTTGATCTATATTTTGACCATATATTGTATTAATATATACTAGTAGCTTTGTCAATAAGAATGTATTTCTTAGACAATAAAGCATATTCATTCATTCATTCATTCATTCATTCATTCATTCATAAATGTTTTCAAACAACTTTTGTTTATAGTTTTCCTTATCAAAAGAATTAAGTAAACTATAAAAGAATTTATTTTCATAAGAATATAAATACAGAAAATGTCAAGAATGTGAATGAGAATTAAATATACAAGATAATAATAAAAAAGTCAAAGGCATCTGTGATTCCAGAAGAATTAATAGCATTGTTTTCAAGAAAAATGAAGAGTATTTTCGCAGAATACTTGCATTTTCTACATTATTCATTTCTAGTTAAAAAGTATTAGCAGAATTGAAAGGATAAGGCACACTTTTTTATTGGTACTTTTGAAGACCATACAGGGTCTTCAAAACTAGTCACAGGATTGAGTTGGGCCTGTGGAGACTTTTCATCGCAATGATAAGAACTACATCATATCAAAAAATTATGAAAATTTACCAAGACATTTTGCCATTAAAAGTATTTATTATCCTTCTGTATGTATGACACATATTAATTTCCAGACACTTCGATGAAATAATTATTTATACTTTGTTGGAAAGATTTGGTTATGAAACTTGGCAAAATATGAAGGAGTAACAATTATAACGTAAGATGCATTTTTTTGGAGCAATTTGGAGCATTTAGTACAAGCTTACCTGCAATTAGGTTTTAGATTAAGCTGCTCTTAATTGCATCAAAGATTTTATTAGGATCTTCTGTGCTTCCAATAAGATTAAAACCGCAATTACTATGAAAAATAACAAATAAATACATTGTACTTTCCCAGGTAATATCAGTTTTTAGATGGTTTGTTGTTTACGTCAGACGCAATAACTTTAATTAAACAAAATTTTACTGTAAAACTGGAACATCTACTATTACTTTTGCGAACTCGATCTTTCTTATTGGTAATTATCGAGAAAGCAATACTTGTTAAAAAACTTCATGACTGAAAATATGGACTACTACAACTAATACGAGTGAGATTATAACTAGAAAAAATGACTTTGGAAACTCTGACTTTTTTGCAGTTATTAGACGTTTTGGCATCACTGTGAGTCGGTCATATTACATCTATATCAATAAGACTATGATCGTCTCAAAAATATAAAATAGCTAGAGTAATTTAAAAACAGTCAACAATAATGAAGTTGTTTAGTGTGTTAGTAGTTAGTTTTCCTGTTAGTTCAATACAATTGTTTAAATAAATATTACATGGAATATAAAGGCTTAAACTCATTTACGCTTATATATTCAATATGGTTACGATTTTATATGACTGCTTCATAGTTTCACATATAAATTTATAACTATTAGATCGTAAGCAATTTCGGCCATATTTTTTGTTGGATATTTGTCGACTATGTTTAATAAACAAAAACATTAAAACTTTAATTTTAATTTGTAGGTTTATTACATAGAAATTTGATTAGAATAGTTATTTATGATACAAGTGTTAAAAATGACTTTTTATTTTGTGAGTGGAGAAGTTTGCGAAACGAGCGTAAGCGGGTGGAGCAACTCCACGAACAAAATAAAGTCATTTTTAACACGTGTATCATACTATGTTTTTTCTACAAACACCATTAAAAGAACAATAAAGTTTCTTTAAAAAGATTTCAAATCCTTTTAATGGTTACCTCATAATTTTAGTAGTTTGTAGGATTTATGAAATAAATAAATCAAGTTTGCCCGTTGTTTGACACATGCTTGTCAAATGTGAAAAACTATTGCAATATGATGAGTTCTAATATTAATTATAGTCCAAAAGGAAGCGAATGGATTCCTCAAGAAATTGAAGAAGCAGCTACAAGGGCAACTTTAGATTTGTGGCCCACAAAATCCAAACAACATAAATTAGCGTACAAACGCTTTGTGGAATGGTGCGATCGGAACAATGTTGCAGGCAAGTACAGTGAAAATGTAATGTTGGCCTATTTCGAGCAAAATTCTAAAATTTGGAAGTCTTCGACGTTTTGGGCACATTTTTCAATGATAAAGGCTATGTTAAATGTCAGGAACAATCAAGATATAAGTAAGTTTTATAAACTCATCGCATTTTTGAAGCGTAAAGGAGAAGGATATCGTCCAAAAAAATCAAAAATTTGTACACGCCAAAATATTGATACGTTTATTGCAGAGGCGCCAGATGACAAGTGTTTGATGTTTAAAGTAGCTGCTGTAATGGGTATTCTAGGCGCGTGTCGCCGTGAAGAACTTAGTCAAATGAGTTTAAACAATATTGAGGATTTAGGAAATACACTAGTGGTAAACATTCCAGATAGCAAGACTAGAGTTTCAAGAACCTTCACTGTTATTACTGAGACTTATATTGACTTATATCACAAGTACTTAGCATTACGTCCGGCTCATGTCTACCACCAACGTCTTTTTATTAAATACACTAGTAACAAATGTACGATTCAACCTGTTGGAATAAATATTTTTGGAAAGATGCCTACAGATATTGCAAGATTTTTGAAATTACCAAATAGTGAACTTTACACCGGACATTGTTTCCGTCGGACATCCGCCAGCTTGTTAGCAGACTCTGGTGCAAATTTATGTATAATAAAAAGACATGGAGGATGGAAAAGTTCGAGTGTTGCAGACAGATACTTGGAAGATTCGTTAGAAAACAAAAAGAGGATTGCTTGTCACATTCTTCCAAATAATTGCCCTTTTTCTAATAATTCAGAAATAGAGCATATTAATAGTATTTCCTCCACTGCTTCAAGTTCAACTTCAACAATTTCTTCTTGTGAAGTAGCTTCCTCACAAGGGATAAATATTACTAATTGCTCCAATTGTACAATTAATATAAATATTTCTAAATAATTTGTAATTTTTTTGTTAATAAATATATAAATGTCATTATGACATTTTACTTTTTGCACTAGGGTTAAAAGTAAATCATGTGATCATTTTTAACGCGAGTTTATATAATATTACATTTTTAATTCAAGTATGCCGTGTTAAAAATTTAGTTTTTAATGGTGTTTGTAGAAAAAATATATTTCTTTGATACTATCAATTGAAGACCTAAGTAGATAAAGGTGTTATGTCACAAAACTAATGTTGTGAGTAAACTGAAATGAACAGTTTTGATTTGGAACGTTTTTGTTTAATTTTTGATTTTAGGTTGTGACTCCTATTAAATAGGTATATAATTATTATTTTTATTTCCTTAAATTTTGTTTTGTAAAAAAAATTTATCTCAGGAGAAAAATTGAGTTTTACGTACATAGCACCTTTATCCACCAAACCTAAATTTAAATTATGGTTAGGATTACATGGATAAAAGAGTCAAGTATACTAATGTTTGTTTATTATTTTTATAAAAATACACTAAAACTGATTATTCAAACATTTAACATGTTCTTCTCTTCTTCTTTTTGGATTTTCGATACTGATTTCTAAAATGTTCTCATAGAACCATTGATATTCTTCGTCAACAAATTTAATTTGATCTTTCAAGTTTTGAAGCTTTACAAGAGTCAACCCGCCTATTTTTTGTGTTAGTCTAGTTGGTTTACTTCCACTTCTGTCACAATTTCGTTTCCCTTTTTTATTTAAATCGACTCTGAGAAATGGTGTATAATCATCTATGTATGTTTTATAATAATAGTAGCCAAATTCTTCCACTCTAATCCACTTTACATTATCGTGAAGATTAATTTTGTCATTTAGAGTATTCCTTTTCTTTTTAAACAAATATAGTTTTGCTGGGAGCTCTTCGAAGTTGTACAAAAAGTTTTCCATGTTTACACAAACACTGTTTTTTGTACTTGCAGACTTAATTAAGTCGCGATATTGGTCAGGTACAAAAATGGTTTGATGTTTCCTAATGACTTTCTCAATACGACCAAAGTCCCTATCAGAATCGAGATAGCTATGGCCTACTTCGGGGAACTTGTGATCGATTATTTTGAAGTAGCCATTTAAAATTAAATAATCATAGAGGCCAAGGATCACAAAGTTCTTATTCTGCCCTGAACATGAATCTGACCATACAATTAACTGATTTACATCTGGATAATCTTCTTTTAGCATTTTACAAAACCGAAACAAGCAACTTGCAATTTCATTGCTGCCTCTGTTAGCTACATCCTCAGTCCACGTGAAGAAGTATGACTTCGGCCCCGAATAAGTAATACGATGTATGCCAAAATTGTATAGCCACATTTGTCTTAAATAAAATGCTTTTGAAGTTGATAGCTTGGGCAAAGGCATAGTTTGTTGCAAATCCATTGGGATGTAGCATATGTTCTTATCAAAAAGTGGCTTTTGTCGGTCTACTTTTTGAGATTCAAAAGCAATGGTATAGTTCTCTTTATGCTCAGCAGTATTTCCACCGGCATCGCATACACTACAAGTATCGCTTTTTGGATGTCCAAACGAAAGGTTAAATTTAGTATCGAAGATATGACGATACATAGAAAGTTTGACCAAATATTTGTCGTCAAGCTTTTTTTCTTTACACTCATTTGTATATTCGGTGCATCTCTGATACATTAAGTAATGGAGATAAGAACTTTTTGTTTTCATTTTTATTTCGTGAATAGTGAGAGTTCTCTGCCGGAAACTTATTAATATGATTCGTAATACATGCTATTACATCCTCCATAATTTCGTGTGGCCTATTTTTATGCTGTCCTTGTTTAATTGGTGATGGAGCTGATTGACCACTTTTAAGCTGGTTTTGTATAATTTCAATCTTTTTTCTTTCAATTTGATAAAGGGAACAAAAAGCATCCTTACACACTGGTATTTTTTGTTTTTCAAAAGTTATTGAATATGTAAATGTATTTTGCTTCTGGCGTTTTGCAGAAATGCGATGCCGAGCAACCGGATTTATATCGGTGCTTTTGAACAAAAGACAATTTTTGGCATTATTATCCAGATTATAAAATTTTTTTAGAATAGTTTCCCTCGCTTCCACACTAAATTTAGATCCACACTGTAACCTGCATTTTTCTTTGCACAACAAGTCTTTATTTACAACTTTTTTTGGCATGACTCCTCCTGTTTGTGAAACATATTCCAGTCCCCTTTCTCTACACAATGAAGATTTCTTTCGCTTCCATTCTTGCGGATGACGTAGCCGTTTTCGCGAAATTTTAGGTTTAATTTCAAAGATTTTTTTCTTCTTTTTTTCCAGTGTTTCACCACTGGCACATTCTTCGCTATCACCTGTAACATGCAAGTTGTTCAGCTCTTCATTAGCACTATCTTCATTAAACGAGTTGATTTCATCTGCGTCATTTGCAACTTCTATATTTGAAGCGAGGTTTGGAGTGCTCTTAGTATTAAGCTCTTGGCAAGACATATTTCTCTTTACACTTTCTCTTCTTACACAGAAGGTCTTACATTTAGCTTTTTCAGAATCTGAGTCTTCACTGAAATTTTCTGTAATATCCGAAGGAACAAATTCGTCGCTGGATGAAACATTTTCTTCCTCGTCGCTTTCTGGCATATCTAAAATTAAAAATTACTTTTAGAACTAATGAGGAATAAGTTGAAAATAATTTTCAAACTCACCAAAAAGATTCTTTTGAATAGATAATTGCCTCTAAGTTTAATAGTAAAATAAAACTAACCTTTAAAACTTTTCGAAGTAGATGGTTTGTGGATACTGTCTTGCAGAAGCTGCTCCCTGTGCTCACTAATCGCAGATTGTTGTTGGATGTTTATATTAGTGTGTGAACCTTCTGTTCTCTGATGTAAAGTGCATTGTACATCTGCAAACAAAATATTACAAAATTGTGGCACTTAAAAAAACTAATAATAATCTCACCTTTTTCTGCAGAAGTCAACTTTTGATTATCAACTAATAATTTAAGAATACGTTTGCCTCTACTCTCCATCGTATTTTAACTTTAAAACACAAATAAACTCTTTAATTAGTCAAAATTCTTTAGAGCCTGCATGCACACTGCACACAACTTGAAAAACATAACCTCAAAATTGGCACATGTCACTGGTTTTTACTGAACAGGTACTAAAATTTAGTGGATAAAGGTGTTATGTCGCTTAAATGTGACAACACTTTTATCCACTAAAACGGTTTGTATGCTTTTGTGACATATCACCTTTATCAACTAGTACTTTTTTTAAATATATAATTTGAGACATTTATGACTTATTAGAAGTTATATTAGTATACGAGGGGCTCAAAAAGCATATAAAACCATTTTTTCAAAAAATGTGACATAACACCTTTATTCACTTAGGTCTTCAATTGTGCTCTACAAATATGTATACATTCTAACCCATTTAAAAATATGTTTAAAATACGTTTATTTTTTATGATTTCTTAAATTTCCCTTGATTTTCATTATTTGGAAGGCGAGTTGTATTATTTCGGTGTATCTTTGCCACTTTTTACAGTAAAAAAATTCCTAGAAGTTTTGGCATCATAACAGCTAAAAATCGATTTAAACATTTAACATTTTCATATAATAACTAACACCATGGAAGTACTTAGTTTCATATTTAATACAGTTTGATTTATTGACGTTTTATTTATCCCTATTGTAAACAGATGAATACAAGACATAGGTATGTGTAAAATATATACAATACATACTGATTCGTTACATTCTTTTATCGTGTTTGAACAAATACAGCATAGGTCGTATCAAAGTCATATCAAAGATGGCTACGACCTTATAATGATTATAACGACTTCTATACGACAACATCATAATCAATTCTTAGGACGCGACCTAATAGTTCTATAAAGGTTATATCCAATTCAGTCAAATGAAAGTCATATGAAAAGTCGTGACAACACTTTCCCAACCGTCCAAATTTGGTCCTAAAAGGGTTGTAACAAGGTCGTCACGTCTAAATGCAATTCGTATTTTAGGTCGTGACGACGTCGTTACGTTTCATATAACTGAATGAATTTTTTTCATATCTTGAAAAATAAAGGTAGTTTATTGTTGACAACTTTTATAAATTCCCGTATAAAACACCCTGTATAACACCGATTCAACTATTTTTTGATGTCATAGTTTTACACCAAGCAGGACTGATTTCCGAAGTGCTATTTCAAAATCGAAATTTTTTTGTTCATTACACTGTTATATCTATCCAGGGACACAGTGTATATGCCGCTGCGTCTCACACAACCAGTAAAACATTTTCACTTTTAACATCATTATTACACAAAGCATTTACTACTATTTCCTCAAGTGTTCACGTATTGGTTTGCAACATACGTTTACTGCATATTAAAAGTGGAGATGTACTCTGAATACGCATAATAACATTCACACAAATCCACACTCACTTATTTTTCGCGTTGTACGTGATGTGTCGACATAGTTGTTATTACTTATTTTTATTCTCGCACCAGCCATCTACTCATCGCGACGTATGTAGACAAACTGAATCTGAATAGGGAATACGGTCTAGACTCACTTTGGCTACGTGAATGACAAGCCGATGGGGAAGCCGGTCCCGGGAAGTTGTCCAGTGTCTAAATTCATTACTGAATATGACTTCACAGATTAAATTAACTAGAAGCAATCACTCACAGAGGAGTGTGGGGAAAGAGAGGAGAAATACTATTTTGCCAAGTAGATTTGCAAAACCTTTGGGCACTACTGACAAGAATATAACTAAATGGAAAATTATATTCTACAATTTGACATTATGCAACTTTTAGATAAAATTTATGATGATATTTAATTTCATTCTAAAAAAAACTTTCAATAGTGTATTTCTTTTTTTATATCTGCTGTACCAATAAAGTTTCTGTAACTTAAAAGCTGTTCCCTATGTGGTTGCCTTTACTCTTTAAACTATGCACTACATTAATGAATAATATTTTAGTTGTAAAATAAAATTGTATTTATATGATGTTAAAGCTGGCGAATAATTTTAACACTATTAACGCATCGATATGAAATATATATATACATATAAATAAAAAATTTCTATATAACCTGTAAACTAATAAATTTATTAATAAACTCGATTTTGATAAAAATATGCTTTCAAATAATTTATGTATCCCGTACTTCATAATATATCCTATTTTATATTTGTCGGTATACAAGGTGTTCCGTTACAACTCTCCATACTAATTACTCAAAAACCGAGTCAAAAACTAAAAAGACCCAGCCTACCAAAACTTGTAACACTTGCATCATTATCAAAAAACTTTGTTTATCTTAATATGTAGGCTCACTGTTTCACATTGTTATTAAAACGCTTCACTTTTCATAGCAACAAAGTAAAGCTATCAATGTAGTAAGTAATTTTTTTGCCGTGTAATTATGGACCGTCATAAAATACAAACGAATAGCTATAAAAGAGGAATTTAAAATCTTAATTGCCAAACGAAAGATTGCAAAAGAAAAAGAAAATAGGAATGAAGAAGTTATAGCTAAGTCACTTCTTATGACCCATTATATGAAGTATAAGCCAAGTTCATCTGCTGCTTCAAAAACAATGATGATGGTACACGTTCTCCTGCCAGCCCGAGTCAACTTTGAAGACGACTCATTGGTATGAAGTGTAGGCGCAAACCAATTAGCCACTAAGACTATTTGACTCTTTCATTTTAAGTTTGATTGTTTCGGAAAGTACTGTATTTGAATTATTACATATAAGTAAATTTTGCTTGTTTCCTACATTCCTTTTTTTTATCTTGCATTTGCCTAACATGTTTACTTTAAATTACAATATTATCACGTGTTTGCTATCCACACAAATACCTACACTCGTAGATTCGTTGATTGAATGTCCAGGTAACACTTACTCACTACTTTATTTACTAATTAACAATTAACAACAATAGATTAATTACTATCTTAACTATAACCACACTTGAACACTTATAAGTCTCTTTCTTATTTCTTCTTTACTCGTTCACGTTCAACTTAAGACTGAGTCTCAGCCCACCGTGCTTCTTATTTATACATCCATTCACACGGTCTAAAACATTCCAGAATATTCCCGGCCGTTCTCGTACAATTCCAGTCTTACCTAATCAGTCTACACAGTCCAGTGGTGTAACACTGCCCCCTCCTTAAGCCTGAACATCCCGATCAGGCAATTCATTGTTCCTTGCATACTTGGCTAGTCTCTCCATATGGACCACCTTCATCTTTGATTTTGGACTTTGCTGAATTCGGTATACAACGTCAATTAGTCTGGTGACCACAGGGTATGGTCCTTCACTGTGCTTCCCTTAACGACTCTTTTGTCCAATAATCCGGAACTTCAATCTTAACAATATTCATTATTTGTACATTTTGCTGTTTTTCCTTACGATGGCAAGACTTGCAGTCTTTCTGACACGGTCTTTTGGACAGGCCATCTGCCATATTCCCGGAAGTACCAGCTCGTCAGTTTTCCTGCGGCTTCTCCATTGCTGCGACATTTACCCTCTCAGGGCTACGCTGGCGACAGTTACTCTGAATATGGCCCACGCTGCCACACTTATAACAGCGCATAACTCCTCCATTCTGTCTCCCACTACTTTGCTGTTGGGTTTGTCTCGGCTGGAGATTCGAGTTTATCAGTAGTTGCATGGTCTTTTGTACTTCGGACATTACATCTTGAATATTGAGCACATGACAGTGCCTCCTAATATGGCCCATTACCACACTTATAACAGCGGATACCTCCATTCGGGCTACCGCTAATTTGTTATTCTCGTCTCGTTTGGGAATTCATCTTTGTCAATAGTTGCGTGCGATCAACCTTTGTAACTCGGTTAATGCGACTTGCATGGTTTTATCTGCCGGGGTCTTTTCCATAGCCATGGGTTGCTCTCTCTAGTCTGATTGTGTGGTATCCTCATAGGCAGCCTTGCTCTTCTTTTTCTTCCTGACGTATTCTCTCTTGTTCTTCATTTTCTTCCTGGCGTATTTTCTCTTGTTCTTCTTTTTCTTCCTGACGTTTTCTTTTTGATCGTTCATCCGTACTAATAACGCTGTTAGCAAGTCTTGTGTTTGTTTCTCCACCATACTTCTTATTATTGACATTAACTCACGACACGTAAATCAGTTCAAAATAAAGTTTACTACATTACAATATCCATAAAATGTATCTATCGCGTAAATTTTATTAATGGAATGTTCCAGAAAAACATCGACGCAGTACTAGAAAGTCTTATTTAGAGTATACTAATTTTATGTTGATGAAATTCACTTATCTCCACTAATTGTGCAATGGAGTGTTCGAGAAGTCGAAATCTCACTATTAAGTCTGGCTTTGGGTGTATACCACATCAACAAATAACCACAGCAGTGTATTTTTTAATTCACATTTCATCTTATTTACCATGTCTACGTGTACAGTTGGTAGATAGTTACATAACGTTGTGCGACTTGGTAACTTCACCTGAGCATTTTATTTATTCCAGAACTCTCGAAGTGGTTGTTTATCGAGTATGTGCAGTGGAACATCACAGGCAATCACCATTAATAGTAAATCAAACATAAACTGTGTTGTCGAAGGCACGCCATTTTTTTTATTATTTTTATGGTGTACCCTATTTACGTGAAGTCCACAATCACGCTTATCCTAGCACATCAAATCTTTCTCGCACACTTTACAAATTATTTTAGCACCATCATAGAATAAATCCGGGAATTCACCTATGAATTTATTCACTGTGTCAGCAAATGGCCGTTTTCTACCCCTGCGTACGTCTGCCATGCTGTATTATTAAATTAATATCAACAATACAGTACAACAAATAAAATAAAAAAACAAAAAATATGCATTACGCCCAAGTGACCTAACGTGTACACAACTCGAAAGCTAATAATAAACTGGACTGGAGAAAAAGTTTCACGGTCAAGGTGGATGCCGACGACAGTAAGTACATCTGTCTTCTACGACCTTGATACACGATTTGCAGCTTTACTCATAAGGTTATGTACCAATTTATGCAGCACATTTATCATTTAGCATTTTGCATTTTACATTTAAGAGTTGGCCAACCTTTAACTTTTAGATTAAATGTTAAACGAAAATCGCACTGCGCATGCATAAACATGTGAGGTTAGGTTACAAATCCCTAACTAAATTATTTATTGGTTGTCATCATCTGGGCAGGAACAGGAACCTTAAATTTGATTGGAAGCTTCTTAAATGGTAAGTTATAAATAAATTATGCATAAATCCACCTTTAATTTCATAAATTGAAGAGAACTATAAGCAATATAAGCAATAAAAAAAAGTTAATGAAATTATTGAAACGATACAAACTTCATATCTTACAGGTTATCAGGTTATCCGGCTAATAAACGCGCAGACACTCGTCATATATGTAATTTTTTTTTTGTTAAAACATTAAAATGCAGTTTTGCTGCAGATGTGTTCATGTACCTAGATCAGAATGATTTAATATACTTCCTACCTCGTTTTTAAATTCCAATATTTTATTGAAAATAACAATTGACTTGCCGTGCTCTTTTATTTTAAATGTCAGACGGTTAAAATGTCGCTCGTTGTAGTTTTCCTTTTGAAAATATATAAATTAAAGGTACAAATTGAAATTTTGAAAGTAATAATAAATTTGGTAAAGGTAAACAGTTATTGTCGTAGTCTTGTAATTTTCACTAGTAGCTACAGGGTGGTCCATCTAAGCGAAAACGCTGAATTACCGCTAACGCCTTTACGGTTGTGCTAGGGAACAAATTTAAAGAACGAAAATATATATTTTTTTGGCATTTTGAATCTAAACTCAAAAAACAATAGAACATCAAAAAATTCGCAAAAAAATATAATTCGAAAAAAAAATCACGTATATTCCTGCTGGAAACCAAATGTTACGATGTCACGAGTAATAAAGTGATAATAATTATCCAATAAATTTAATACTCGTTACAATTGGTCCCAAAATAGCAATAAATTTCGTATTTTGATACACAATACTCTATGCATGTTTTTTTGTTATATTTTTTCGCAATCTAGATAATATCTCAATGTTACTCGGAACCTACGAATATTTTTTTTGCAATTTGGTTGTGAAAAATGTTGGACACTGTTTTTTCGAATATGTAGCACAATCTGCAGCAATTATATCCAATGGTTGGATTCAGGAAAAATGTGATTCTGATTTTTTGTTATCATTATAAGTACTGGGGGAATCAGAAAATACGAAATTAATTGCGATTTTGCTATAGTTTATCCAATATGAATTGAAACACTTCAGTCTAAAGTGTTTATACCAGGAGGGCGCATTTCCACTCTCATCGTCAAAGAAATACCGCGCAAATCGTGCTTGTATGTATTGAGCGATACCTCTACATTACATTCGATGTGAAAATGTGGCAATGCAGCGGACCAGGTGTGAAACTCGGGCGGTAGTGTCCAAACTCTGACGAATTAAGTCGTGATTTGAATAGACTACTGGACTAGTTGTTTATATTGACCGTACAGTGCAGTTCATGTAATAATTTTGGATAAATAGAATTATTTTCTGTGAGATATTTATAGCATTTTAGTGATCTTATTAAGTGGTGTTAGTAATATTTCAATATCTGCATTAATTATTATTATTAACATGGCTTCTTGGAGGCCCTTTGAAATGCATGAAAATGAATTATCTGAAGAAAATATTGAACCGGTGGCGCCGTTAATTGAAACTAGTTCGGAGTTTAATAAGAACAAGGATTTACATGTTCAATGTCAGCGTCTTATTTTAAATATTTATGAATGTTTAAAGAGAGAAAATATTGAAACGACAGATAGGGACATTGTAAATAGATTTCATGAATTAACTAAACTTTCGACTTCTACGATTTATCGCGTTATTAAGGAAGGGGATGTTATAGATCACTCTACAAAGCGGAAAGGAAAAAAATGAAAATTTTGCAGAAGTGACGATACCTCGGAAGACGTTATTCGGCGAACGGTTTATAGTTTCTATGAGGAAAATAAAGTACCAACTTTAGAAATGATTCGTGATAAATTGCGTGATTATCGGGATTATAATTATAAATCTTTAGAAACGCTACGAGGTATTTTATTAGATTGCGACTTTAAATACAAAAAAATAGATAATCGAATGGTTATAATGGAATCGCGACATATCGTTGAACTTCGACGAGAATACTTACATAAAATGAAAGAATACCGTGAATTAAATAGACATATAGTATATCTCGATGAGACCTGGTTTGACACACACGATGTTGTTCAGTACGGTTGGGTAGAGGACTCTAAAAATTGTAGTTTGAATACGCGTTGCTCGAGAGAAAAGCGCGTTATAATTCTTCATGCTGGAAACAAATACCGTTTTGTACCCAACGCATTGCTCTTGTCGGCCAAAAAACATAACACAATCCTCTGCTGATTATCATGAAAACATGACTGCGGATTTGTTCGAAAAATGATTCGCTGAACAGCTTCTACCTAACATACCTCCAAATTCGGTCATTGTTATGGACAATGATTCGTATCACTCGCTTTTATTACATAAAATACCTAATAATAGTATCAAAAAGGAGGACATTTTAAAATTTATGAGGAATAAAAATATGGACATCCCTGAAAAGGTTCCAATAAAGAAAGAATTATTAAAACGTATAAAGGAGCATAATTTTAAAAACGAATATGTAGTTGATGATCTTTGCAAGAGACACGGTCATACGCTCGCGCAGTTGCCACCGTATTATTGCGTATTTAATCCCATCGAGATGGTTTGGGGCACTATAAAGAAACATTTACGGAAATGCAATCAGTCACCAAGCGCAGTAGTACTTGATAATATACGACAAATAGTAAATGAAGTGAGCAATAGCGATATATGGGGAAAATGCGAAATGTTATACAAAAAGAAAACGAGTATCCTATTTTGCCACCCGTAGCATCAATTATTATTCAAACCAGTGACGATTCTAGTTCAGAATATTCTTCTGATAATTCAATTGCCACTTAGTATTTTTGTTTAAATGTTTTTTTTACGTTTAATCGAAGCAATTTTGCTTGAACGATTCAAGAGATTTATGATTGACTTTATTTGAGTTTTTAACAAATTTTAAATATTTATTTCTTGTTTTTGTGATTCAATTGCCACGCAACATTTTTGTTTAAGTTTGTTTACGTTTAGTCGATGAACGGTTGAAGAGATTTATAGACTTGATTTTTTTTGAGTTTCTAACAAAATGCAAATATTTATTTATTTCTTTCTTTTTGTCTTATTTGTTGTGTTATATTTTATTTGAAAAAGTTATTTAATTCTAACATTCCATCATACTAACACCTTTCATATTCCTATCCTATCCTGGCAAAAAATACTCACACCTCCACGTTGGTTTTTGCCTGATGGTGACATTTTATACAAGACTCAATAGCAATTTTTACAGTTTGTAGAAAATGTCATTAACTAAGTGAGTAAGATTCTTAACTATTATTCAATCATCAAAATTGCTTATTCAACTAATATAAATAAATAAACAAGTAAGTAAATAAATAAAAAGATCATTATAGGTATTGTACAATACATGCATATAAACTCATATAAAATAGTAAAAAAATATTCGATTTATTTTAAAGAATTAAAAGATAATTCTAAACCTTTTTGGTCGACGCTCATGAATATGACTAAATTCCCGTTTTTGGCGTTTTTATGTTCCAGTTCATATTGGAATTGGAAACACTATACCAATTGAAACTCGGGTTTTGAATCTGAATATTTATAATCAGTGATGACATCATACTATTTGGTATACAAGGTGAATTCTTTTTTTATTCGAACCACATTTTTTACGAATTTTATAAGTATTTGATGTTCTATTGTTTTTCTGACGTCAGATTCAGAATCTCAAGAAAGAATACCATTTTTTCGGCCTTTCAATTAATTTTTCTTCTAGCTCAATCGTAAAGGCATAGGTAAACGTTTCCATTTCGATGGACTACCCTGTACTTTAAAATTTAACGATTTGTTACCCTTATTGAAATCACAGAAAAAAGGCCATACGCATTGTCAAAGAATTTTTTGGCTATAAATAAAATTAGAGGTGGTACAATTTGACTGTGAAACAAAACGAAGGTACCTATTTTTTTTTAAACTGTGTATAGGGACTATACTTTTTTTTTACCAATTTATATAACCACATGCTTAAACAACAAAAAAATGATAATTATTTTGTATTTAGGTACACGAAAACGCTACCTCTCTAGAACTCCATCAATAAACAAGAAGTAAAGTTATGAAGCTAATCCTGAGCGTAAAATACCTGGCCAAGAGATTTCATTTGGGTAAGAAATACTCATATGTTTAAAAAATCCTCGACAGCGCTTAAAGTCATATTTTATACCTTATAGAGAATTTCTTCAAATACATATTGCAATTATTTTTTTTATTAACTCCATGGGAATCCTGTTTAAATATTTCTTTTATTTGCAGTGTGAATATTTCTGAAAATGAAATCATCACAACTGAACAAATTGTCACTATTCATATTATTTTTATACTTCATGATTTCCAAGCTTTCAAATGCATCCAGCTGTCTAGTATTTGTTACATTCCTAATTAATCTTAAATTGCTAATATCTATTTTATGGTTGCTCTCAAACGCATGTTGAGCAACACTAGACTTATCTGTTCTACCATATTTGAGATGGGCCATGTGCTCTTTGAATCTAGTTTGATTTGATTGTCTAGTCTGCCCAACATATTTTTGATTACAGTCCTTATAGCTAAATTCGTAAATCCCCGAATTTTCGCTTGTTTCAATTTTGTTTTTTGGATTGTCTAAAAGTTGTAGTTTGTTTCCCGATGAATGAACCACTGTCATACCTACATATTTAAAAATCTTACCAATATCACGGGTGCATCGAAGATCGAACTGAATCGATACCAATTTCGAATATTCTCTTTCATTTGATAGGTCGAGGAATTTCGAAGCGACTCTTTAAACTTTCGTTTCCTGATTATTTTATCAATTATACTTACAGAATATCCATTACTCGCAGCTATATCCTGTATCAATTCCTTTTCTTTTTCAAACCTCTCCTTATTGAGGGGGAAGCTTAATAGACGATGGACTAGAAAATTAAAACTCGCTATTTTGTGTTGAGCACAATTGTGAGAGTCCTTAGGGATATATTTTAATGTACTGGTATCTTTTCTGTATATGTCAAATTCTAAGTTATTTTCACTAATTCCAATTATTAATACATCTAAAAATGGTAGTTGTCCAGAGTTTTCAATTTCATATATGAATTTAACTGACGCGAAACGACTGTTTAATTTAGATACAAAGTTATCAATATCAGCGACTTTTGTATCGAACACTGCAAAAATATCATCCACATACCTAAGCCAAGGAAATACTCGAATTCTTCTTTTGCTTCCGTCTCGAATCTGTTCATGAAGAGACTGACAATGAATGGTAACAAAGTGTTACCCATTGCTGTTCCTTCATATTGTTCAAAGAAATTATCGCTGAATCGAAAACAATTTTGTTTCATGCAAAGTTTAGTGAGTTTAATATACAGGGTGAGTCAGTTTTTTTGTAGACAAACTTTAACAGGAGATAGAACACATGTTTTTAAAAAGAAAATTTCCTATAAACATATGTCGTAGAATGCTTCGTTTCCGAGATACAGAGTTTTGAATATAATTTTTTTTCTCGAATTTTCATTATAACTTATAAACGAATGCTTAAATTTTTTCCATGTTTGGGGGATAATGCCTATTAATTAAAGGGCATAAAACAAGCGATAAGAATGTTCAAAAACTTGCACAGTGGCGGAGTGGAGGGGGTGCTCAACCCCTTTCTTAAACAGAACTTCTACACCAATGACTATTTTTTTTAAAAACTGTTATTTTCGTTATCTACATACAGTTTAACAAAAATAATGTCCCTTCTTCTCTTTCGAAATTCCTGTGCGTTTCCGAGTTATTTTGATTTTTAGTGTTTGATGTGGTACTAAATTAAGTAATTTATTCAGGGTGAGTCAGTTTTTTGTAGACAAACTTTAACAGGAGATAGAACACATGTTTTTAAAAAGAAAAGTTCGTATAAACATATGTTGTAGAACGCTTCGTTTCCGCGATACAGGGTGTTGAATATAATTTTTTTTTCTCGAATTTTTTGAGTATGTATTTGTATGTATTGTATTTGAAATGAAATGAAATGAAATCATTTTATTGATCAATATTTACACCTTGGTGTTTGATACGTCCGTTTACAACAAATATGTAGGTATATACATACTATACACATATATAAAATATAAATAAAAGAATAACATATAAAATTATTTGTCTTAATAACGTCATTAGAAAACTACAAAAAAAATTTCACAAACAAGAAAAAAACATCACTCCTAGGCACAAACAATTTACATCAAATTTTACACATAATTAAAATCTGTAATGTCATAGTAGGCACTGGCTAAAAGATGACTCTTCAATTTAAATTTAAAATGGTTCATAGGCAATTTTTTCAGAGTCTTTGGCAGAGAGTTGAACAACGTTACCCCTAAGTTGCCTCTTTTAGTTATTTCTAATCTTTAATTGGGTATTCGTATATTGTTCCTTGTACGGGTATTGTATTCATGGGTATCTCCATTCATAGTATAGTCACTGATATGCTCTTTTATGTGGATCAAATTACATAATATTATTGCCGACGGTAGAGTTAAAATTTTAAGTTTTACGAACCAAGGCTTACAACTCACCATTTGGTTTACATTTACAATTGCTCTAATTGCTCTCTTTTGGACAATAAAAACTTTTTGAATATGAGTAGATGATCCCCAGTTTATTAGGCCATAAGTCATTGCACTATGAAATAGAGCATGATACGCTGTAATTGCAGCATCTGTATTAACTCTACTTCTGATCTGGCGAATAGCATAGACTTTTTTTGACAAATTAGTACAAAGATGTTCGATATGTGCCTGCCATGTTAACTTAGAGTCTATGATTATACCCAGTGACTTAACTGTTTCAGACGAGGTAGTCTTTTGGGTGCTGAATATTAGTGTGCTCGTTTTGTTTTTATTTAGACAAAGTTTGTTTGCATTAAACCAGTCTAGCGATTTATCAATGATATCTGTTTTAGTTTTAACGATATTTTTGTCACATATGTCATCTAGCTGCTCCGCAAACGTAGTATCATCGGCAAACAAAATTGAAAAAACTGGCATAACATATGGTAGGTCATTTACATAAATCAAGAACAACAACGGTCCCAGGACACTACCCTGCGGGACACCCCTTGACACAGGCAACAAACTACTTAACATATCATTGTACAACACGCACTGCTTTCTATCTGTTAGATAGGACGATAATAAGTTTAAAGCTACTCCTCTGAAACCATAATACACTAATTTGTCCAACAAGATATCATTTGAGACACAATCAAATGCCTTGCTTAGATCCAGAAAGATCCCTAAAGTTGATTTCTTATTTTCGAAACCTTCAGTTATAAAATTAACAAGATTAAGCACAGCACTTGATGTGTTTCTACCTTTTCTAAAACCAAACTGTTTACTAGTGAAAAAGTTATTTGACTCAAAATAATTTATGATTCTTAAAGCGATTATTTTTTCAACGATTTTTGCCAAAATTGGCAGTAAAGCGATAGGTCGATAGTTCGATGCATCATTTATATCTCCAGATTTAAAAAGTGGTATGACCTTGGCTATTTTTAATTTATTGGGGAATACTCCGTTCTGTAATATAAGATTTACAAGATAAGTAATGGGTGCAGCGAGTGATAAAATATTTTCTTTGTATATAATTACTGATTGATTATATACATCCGTTGACTTAGATTGTTTCAAAGATTTTATAACATTCTCCACCTCCGCCTGTGAAGCAGGATACAAGAAAATTGAAAGGTCATTTTTCTGTGGAATAATTTTTAGATAATCCATATGAGAATAATTTGATTGCGGTATCTGTTTGATTATATCATCTACTATACTTGTAAAAAAATTATTGTAATTTTCAGAGGAAATTGAGCTGGCTTCTTTTTTTACTTACATTACGTACATTTTTATTTATAATGTCCCAGATTGTTTTTTGTTTATTGTCAGAATCTATTATTTCTTTATTTGCTTGATATTTTTTATATTCAATTATCAGTTGTTCATAATTATATTTGCATTTTTTGAATTCATCTTTCATTTCTTCATTATTTCGTAGATTTAGTTTTAACATTTTATTTAGCCGGTCAATTTCTTGTTTAGCTTCCACTATATCTGGATGCGCACGAATTCTATTATTATCCTTAGAATTAGTTTTAATTTTTATCAGAGGAAAAGATATGTCATGGTAATAGGTGAGAATGTTGTAGAAAATATCCACGGCCTTAACAGGTTCCTGTTCTGAATATAGATCAATCCAGTTTTCATACAGTAAGTAGTCACAAAATTTTTGTTTATTAACAACGCTTTTATTATATATGGTTTTATACACTGGAGTTTTGTTTCTGCTGTTTGATATATTTTGAAACTTTACAATTTGTGCACGATGGTCAGATAGCGGAAAATCTGTTACAACAGCTTCAGCGACATGAAAATTTGTAAAAATATTGTCAATGCAAGTTTTAGAATTTCCTTGCACCCTAGTGAATTCTTTTATGCGTTTTACTAATCCAAAAGAGAGAAATAAATCTACAATTTCTTTACAATCACTTGTTTGTAAAGCAAAATTTATATTAAAATCACCACCGACAATTATTTTATGTGTTTTGAATTTACTACTTAAAATTTGTAGGACTTTAGACATATTTTCTTTAAAAATTAATTTATCCCCACTTGGAGAACGATATACAGTTACTATAATACAGTTTAATGAGTTCACTTTTATGCAACAGTTTTCAAAGTGTTTTTCTACATTAAATTCATTTGTCAGATTAATTTCTGTGGATTGAATATTGTTTTTAATAAAAATACATACCCCTCCATGAATGCTCTCTGATCTAGAAAATATAGCTGCTATATTGTAATTTTTAATTTTGTATAGATATTTTTCATCATCATGTAACCAGTGCTCACTTAATAAAACAGCGCTAAAATTGTTGTCTAGTAAAATTGATTCTAAAGAGTTACATTTATTCTTTAGACATTGTATATTTAGATGCAATACTGCAATTTGCTCTCTTGGCACACTCTGACTATTTTGGACTAACTTTTCACTACATTGCCAATGTTCCGTCAAACCAATAAAGTCTATTTTGTCTCGATCTTGTATCTTAATACTTTTATTTAAGTTTTTTAACTTATTGTCACTATTTTGTTTTAAATTTCTACTTGAAGTTGACTCAATCTGGGGTATAAAAAATTTCCATCTTTTGTAGTAATTACATTCTCTGATAAATTTTCATCTGTACTCATTATTGATTCATATATCTTTGTATTGATGGTATATGTGTTAATATATGTTAAGTTCGATGCGTTGATGTATTTGTTCCACTTTATATTCATTGTGTGATAGATATACTTGAAGATAGCGGTCTTTGCCCGATCCTTTAGTTCATTTTGGTAGTTCACAATGTTGAGTTGTTTTAATATTTCGTTGGCGTCTATGTATTTGACGTGGTTGAGTTTTGTTGTCTCATCATACAATTTGGAATTCATTTTGAATATAAAATTATTTAAAACATGCCTATTTCCACAATACACTGCACCTACAAAGATAACATTGGTGTTGTGTAGAGTATTTAGAGTGCTTCTTAACTTTTCAAAATCAACTTTGCGTCCATTTAGCAGATTTTTTATACTAGCTAGGATTATCACATAATCAAATTTATCATAGTTTCTGCACAGCCTGTCAGCATTTTCCACCACATCCTCCATGTAGGCATTTGGTTTGAAGTGTGAGCATACAACATATTCTTCGGTATTATTATATTGACTTATAATCCTGTTTATAACATTTCCACAATTACGTCCGTTATTATCACCCAGTATCAAAATTTTTGCTTTCTTAGTAATCTGTTCCTCTATAGTATAATTCGAAAGTTGTTCTTTCAGTTGTTGATTTATGGTGCTTTCGCTATTTTTAACGCTGACTACCTCATTTTTTTCATCAGTATTTCCCGAAGCCAGATGATCTGTAATATCATATGTAATAGTGGTGTTATCCGTATTTATTGAGATTGGTAAGTCAGTTTGAACTTCCTTATTTTTAAAGTGCTTATTCTTTTGTCCCTTATTTACTACACCACTGTCTGTTTGGGAATTTTTATCACCTGTTTTTATTTTTTTACATTTATCTACTAACTTTTTGTTTAGAATTTTTATTTGACTTTTTAGTTCACTTATTAGTTCTTGTTGTTCTTTACATTTGTTATTTAAATCATTTTCAATTTCTAAAGCTTCCTGTAAAACTACTTCATTTTCACTTCTTAATTTCTTTATATAATTGTTTTTCATATCAGCTTCTTCATATAATTCACTAATTGTTTTTTCTAGTACACTTGTGTCATCCTTTTCAATTAAGAAGCTATCTTCTTTGCAGCAAATTACTTTATTTTGTGTTATAAATGTTATATTATTTTTATTACGAAGAATGCAGCTTTTGTGAAATACACTAGAGCACTTTATACAAACGTAATTTAAAAAAGGTTTATTTTTACAGCACTTATAACTAATAATGCTGGAGCACTTTGGATCCACTTGTTCACTTGGCGCCATCTTGAAATTGAATATGGCTTGATATAACAAATATTTATTTTGACTACATTGGAAAGAGATAAAGAATAAGAGATTTCGGCTTTTTTAGAATCCTTAACAAACCATATTTAGGTAGGTTTCGTTGAGAGAATTAAATATTTAGCCGATAATTGATAATAAATAAATTACTTAATTTAGTACCACATCATACACTAAAAATCAAAATAACTCGGAAACGCACAGGAATTTCGAAACAGAAGAAGGGACATTATTTTTGTTAAACTGTATGTAAATAATGAAAATAACAGTTTTTTTAAAAAATAGTCATTGGTGTAGAAGTTCTGTTTAAAAAAAGGGGTTGAGCACCCCCTCCACTCCGCTACTGTGCAAGTTTTTGAACATTCTTATCGCTTGTTTTATGCCCCTTAACTAATAGGCATTATCCCCCAAACATGGAAAAAATCTAAGCATTCGTTTATAAGTTATAATGAAAATTCGAGAAAAAAAAATTATATTCAACACCCTGTATCTCGGAAACGAAGCGTTCTACGACATATGTTTATAGGAACTTTTCTTTTTAAAAACATGTGTTCTATCTCCTGTTAAAGTTTGTCTACAAAAAAACTGACTCACCCTGTATTCTTTTACTACATCTTGACTCAAATTGTTTAATAGATCCTTAAGGTAGTCCAAGATCTGTGGTATCGAAACACTTGGAAACAATGAACAAACGTCAAAGGAGATCAAAATTGTACTTTCTTGCATCTGAATATTTTTCACCTTATTGATGAAATCGTTGGAATTATTCACAGAGAAACTAGGTGGTGCAATAGGTAAATTTTCGAACTCTTCTGTTAACCACTTTGATAGGTGGTAAGTCGGCGATTCGATTGCTGAAACAATAGGACGTACCGACTTTCCTGGTTTATGTATCTTAAGCAAGCAGTACAATCTAGGTACACTTGGGTTAGATACGTGTAACTTCCTATTTAAAGCTGGAGTAATAAGGTTGTTGCAGGATTTAAGTGTATTTCTTACTTCAGTAACCATTTTTGGTAATGGATTTCTAGAAAGTTTTTTATAAGGACCATTACTAATCAGATTGTCAACCCTTTCAAAATAGTCCTCTTTATCTAAAATAACAACCTTATTGCCCTTATCAGCTTTTAAATAAAAACAATCTTTTTCACGTAACCGTTTGATAATTTTCTGTGTCTTGTAGATTTTGACTTTTTATTAACTTTAGTGACAATGTTTGTCGAGATTTGATTTCTGCAAGCTTCTCTGACAAATCATTTAGAGGAATTAGGAAGGTACTGAATTGAACTTTCAACACTTTCAACAATCTCATCTAAAATGCCTTCAGAGGCAGGTAAAGCAAAATTTAATCCCTTGTTACGGAGATTAATTTCTTCTTTATCAAACGACTGTGAGGAATGATTTTCTACAATGCTGAGAACTTTTTGAGGACCACTTTCTTTTGACGTACTACCAATTAATCTTCTGAGTTTTTTATTTTGTGACGACATTTTCTTAATAAATTTTGCGTTAATTGATATAAACATGTTCCTCTGAAAGTCACACCATTGTTCATGTTCTAAATTGTTTAACTTATAAGTAAGCTTTTTGAAAAGTCCATATGCTTGTAAGTCAAGCGTACTTCGTTTACTGTACCGATACTTAATTTCTAAATCCAGCCATTTCTGTTTTGCAAACATTGTAACTATCTGAAATGTGTGAAGAATGGCCCATCACAAATATGGTAGAACAGATAAGTCTAGTGTTGCCTAACGTGCGTTTGAGAACAACCATAAAATAGATATTAGCAATTTAAGATTAATTAGGATGCATTTGAAAGCTTGGAAATCATAAAGTGTGAAAATAGTATGAATAGTGACAGAGGACTAATCCCAGGTAGCCCGCTTTATTGGTTAGTGGATCACGGTTCACCGAACCGTGACGGTCCGGTGAACCGTTACAATAGTTTAGGTATAAATAGGGTAGATTGTCAGCATAAGTTTAATTTTAATCATCTCCAGATGATGCCAACTTGGTTGGCGAAACGTGCGTTGAGTGCAGTATATTGTGTTTTGGTGTTTCGTGGAAAACGTCAGTGTTAAAAAGAGAAATCACAAAATTTTCGTTTTCTTGAAAAATCTCAAAAACGGTTTCAGTTAGCCGCGATTTCTTAACTGACTTGGAATCGGCATAAAATTAGCTAAATCTTATCCCATTTAACCGACCTTGTAGCTCTTACCGTTTCTCAATGGTCAGCATTGATTTGGGACACACGGTAGGTATATCGTTTTCTATAGGCCGCCTCTACTGCATCACATTATACAACCTTTCATACAACTTCAAGGGTCTCTCTGTATGTTGGGTTGCTCAAAGCTTCCGAAGTAGGCACAGAGTTTTGTGAATATGCGCAATACCAACTGTCATTTCCCAACCGATATTACTTTTGCAGTGCACTTGCCTGGTGAATGTTTTTAAATAAATTATCGGGAATCGTGTTCTCGTGGGAAGGTTGGCGTAGCTGTGTAGTGTATGACAGGTGCTCCGAGTTATCTTAGTGAATGTGAAAAATAATTTAAAAACAGTGACGATGTTTTAAAGTTTAATGTTGAATATGTTTTATATGGATGTTAACAAATATAGTCTGTTTTTCATTCAAGGCAGAAGAGGTAAATATAATTATCGATTTTTGGTAGGTTAGAGAGGCACATGTGATAACGGGTGGGTAAATTTGGAAGTTTTTTTGTTTACATTATGATAATTTTGTTTAATATTCTGTAATAATTTGTGTGTATAAAACACATTGCGTTAATTTTAATTCATCATAAAGTAAGGTTTTTGTTTTTTTTTTAATATTTTTTTTCAATAAATATAGATAGGATACGGGGTACGTATAGCTACTGTAGGTTAAATGTAGATAATGTTTGTTTATTTACAAATACTTACCTAGATATATCTGCGCAATTAATTATTCTTTATGTAAGTAAAGAAAAAATATTCAATAGGAAAATACCTAAGACTTTTAAAAAAATGTTTTTACAAAAATATGTACGGTTTATTTCAAACTTATTTGCAACATAAAAAACGTCGGCTTCTTTGATCCCTTTATCGCCATCAAAATAGCCGACGTTTTTATATTGCAAATAAGTTTGAAATAAGCTGAATACTTGAATGTGTCTGACTATTTAATAATTGAATTTTAGTATTAATTAGTTTAACTTATTTATAAACATTTTTACGAGTTCTCAGATTTAGGTTATGTTATGTTATTATAATTTATACCTAATATTGTTAAGGTTTTGGCCGCCCTGCTTAAAATGAAAAGAATTTTTTTGGAAATGAATATGTACCTAATATGAATTATGGATATTAATCACATGTAATAAAGCTGAGAACGCACGAAGAGCTCGAAAAGCAAAACGTATCGTTGATAATATACAGGGTGAGGCAATAGTGCGTCGACTTCGATATGACGAGTTCTATGATAGTTAGAAACTTGGTTTAAAAACATAAATAAACTAGAAAATAATTCTATAACCGGAAATTATTTTCGATTATACGATTCTACAGGATCAACTAACATTTTTTTAAATGGAATGCCATGTATATCAGAACATTTTTTGAAACCTCTGTGTGACCTCCTTCTACTCCTATATTATATAGACTCTCTCCCAATCACTTGGGTGTAATGATTTTTTTTGTTGAAATTCTGCCATTTACACGTGTAAGTATATTAAAAAAAGTCACTAGTCACAATTATCGATTTTAAGAAAAAATATGTTAATACAGGGTTAGTCATTACAAATTACCCAACCCTTATCATCGTTATTATTGCCTATAGAATAAAAAGTTTTAAATAAAAGTTGTGTGGTTCTAAAAGGCCATCAAAAGTACAGTAGCGTGTAGATTTTAGGGGATACAAAAAAATTATATATATTTTTAAATGGGATACACTAAGTATATATTATAAAATTTTTGGAATGATCCTTTGTTTCTGATTTCAAAATTATACCATATGTTACCCCTACCATGTACCGTTTTTTTGAGTTATTAAACGTCGAATATCTTATTTAAACTAGTTACTGTAAATATGGAAAAGTTAACATTATTAAAGTGAGCTATGAAAATGACAACTACTTATTATGTTTGATAAGTGACATTTCTTTAATGAAATAATCAAAATGGTTTACAGTGAGGAAGAAAACAACCAAATATTTATACAAAATAGATAAAAAAGATTTATTTAGGAAATTTAAATATAAATAAATGATAATTCATAAAAGTGTATCCACCATTATTGTCAATGCATAATTGATAACGTCTTCTTATATTTATAATTGCACCGGAAATAGCTCCATTATTTACATTTAGATTGTTTATTTCAAGTCGAATCCTGTCTTTAATGACTTGAATACTATTATTATTATTATTATTGAGAATGTCCTTTAGAAATCCCTAAAAAAATTAATCCATAGGGGTCAAATCCGGACTGCTAGGTGGCCATTTAATAGGCATATTATTCCCTATCCATATTGGGAATACATTATTCAAATGATCTCAAACGGGAGGACACTATGCGGAGTTGCCCCATCCTGAAAATTCTACAAAAGAATATTTCCTGCTTCTGGGATAATTAAGTATTTCTAGATAGGTAACTCCAGTTAAAGTATAATCATAAAATATAGGCCCAACAATGTTGTTTCTGAAAATTCCACACCAAACGCTAACAATTTTTCTTCCTTATTTTTTTATTTGTCTTACCAATCTTTTTCTGTTGTGCTTGCTTTCCCGCGACCTTCGATTTTACTAATTAAAAACTCCTGCCGTAGAAAAGGATGATTCATCAGTCCATAATATTTTAGTAAAAAAAAATCGGGTTTATCATCCAACTTTTAAATCATCTGGCGGCAAAAGTCCAGCCTTTTCCTTTTATGAGCCTCTGTTAAAACTTGTACAGGTAGCTTTTTATATGGTCTGTAGCTGTTATTTTTTAACGTACGTTGGAATTTGGAATAACTTTTACCTAATTGATCGACTGCATTATTTTATACTACATTTAGAATTTTCTAAAAAATAATAGAATGTTTCAAAAAAGTCTATTCGCGTATAAATATGGATGGACTTACCTTCGAAATGAAGCAGTATATCTAGCTGTTCTTCCTGGTTTGCTTGAACTACATGCTTTTTTCTACTAAAACTGGAGGTATTATTCACCTTTCGGTAAATATTTTTGAACGTATTTTCTGATGGTGTTGGACGATTTGGATACAATACCCTCTATGCTCTTTTTGCTGCACGTTTATTTTTGTTATTTTATATATAACAAGTAAATATTTGGTCTTTTTCTTCCTCACCGTAAACAAATCATTTTGATTATTTCATTAAAGAAATGTCACTTATCAAACATAATAGTTGTCATTTTCATAGCTTACTTTAATAATGTTAACTTTTCCATATTTACAGTAATTAGTTTAACTAAAATATCGACGTTTAATAACTCAAAAACGGTATATGGTAAGGGTAACATATGGTATATTTTTGAAATCAAGAACAAAGGATCATTCCAAAAAATGTAATAATATGCAGGGTATCCCATTTAAAAAAATATTATCTTTTGTATCCCCTGAAATCCGCACGCTACTGTACTTCTGATAGCTTTTACAAAATTCAGTCATAACCACACAACTTTTATTTAAAACTTTTTTTTCTATAGGCAGTATTAACGATGATAAGGGGTGAGTAATTTATAATGAATAACCCTGTACCAGTTATGAGACATCTGTGTGATGACACTCAGCCATTTTTACTTCCTAAAAGTGTACAGGGTGGCCAAAAATAATTATTAAAATTTCAACTATTTGAACTGAATTTTCTCAATGTTTTCATATGGAATATTTTTGGACGATGTGATGTAGAATTGAAAAACGAACATATTTTGTACGTACATCCCTCGGTACATCCCTATGTCTATTTGTAACTATTTTCGACTTTTTGAACAATAACTGCAAAGTTCATATTCATAATTATATATTATAAAAAGTGCTCCACACGTTGCCCAGTTCGATTGATACACATTTCTATGCGTTTGCATTATTGTTGGTGTAATATTTTTTGGGGCATCATGTAAGACGCTTATTATAATACCTTCTCTTGAATTATTTGAAAAAAAACCCTCATTTTTAATTTTTATTGCTGAATTTTGCAGTTATTGATCAATAAATTGAAAATAGTTACAAATAGCCATCGGAATGTAGGTATAAGAAATGTTCGTTTTTCAATCCAACATCACATCGTCCAAAAATATACAGGGTGTTCCATTTGAAAAAATTTAGAAAACTTTAAATAAACTTGTTTTAAATAAATAATGTACTGTTATTTACGTCATGACATCCAAATACTCTGTCTAATAATGACCCTTAACTTTCGAAAAAATCCCCGCACTCCCTGCAGCTAGCGCCTCCTTGGCACACCTCTTACATTTAATTTGCCCCCTCTACACATTATATCACGAGCCGCCAGAAATTCGTTTAATAGGGGGGCGAAAGAATAAGTAGTGCCCAGGGCGTGAAATGATCTTAATCCAAGGCTGCTTAGTATTACCTTCAGTATTACATATCCACTATTTTCTTAGTACTCTTAACTAGTACATTTTCCCTCGACTTTAACATAATAGTTTCTGCGTAATAGATTTTGATTTGTTCAATATATTATAGAGCTAATAAAGAGCGATCGTAGCCACGTCGCGTTTTGCAAACATCAATCGTATTCATTAATGTTCATTTTGTAGGGACCCCTTTAGGTAGTATTGAATGTTGAACAATATTTGTTATTAATATTAACCATATAGGGGCTGCTTAACATTATTTGACACTCATTCAGATTGTCTGCTAAACTCGTCGTCTCCTCAATCATTTCCAAAACAACTTTCTAATTAATACACAAGTTGAATAAAAAAAAAGCGTAAACAAATATACACATATTATCTGAACTTATTCATCAAATATCTCAGGATTAGAAATAGACGTTTTATCGATATTTTTTAAAACCTATTTTAAATTTAGATTAACATCTGATATTTCGAGATTGTAGAATTCCGATTAATCAACGATTGCATCAAATTATTGTCGTGTGCTTTGTTCTTATCATTACTGTCTACATACCATTATTTGTGTTAGCCACCTACTTATTTTTGTTTATTTTCAATTGAGGTATCATTTTTAAAACTGTGTTACTGAGGAAGACTTGGTATGAAGTTCTTGTAATAATTTTTCTGGAATTTTTTTAATGTAAGTAGATCTTAAATTGCTTGTATCTTTATGCATATATTTCCTGATACTAAAGGTGGTTTTAGACTATAAATACTGTACAAGAAATTAAGCAGTAAAATGAACTATTCTCCTAGTTTTATACTAAATATAAAATTGTAAATTAATCAAAATTTACATAGAAGAGCAGTGTAGAAGTTAGCTGTATCATAATTAAATTTTACTTTCTTATAAATATTTAAAAACCAAACATAATAAAATAGTTTTAGGATTTTGATATTGCTCTAAAGGTACGTTTACGTAAGGATACAACTTATCGGTCGAAAAATCGGCCGACTGGTGGCATCTTAACATAACCGAAAGTGAAGAAATGCCGTTGCAGTCGGCTAACCAGTTGGTGTCGGGACTATTTGCATATTTTCCCGACATGTCTGTTGCCGGCAAGTCCTAATATAAACGTTCGTCAATGCATTCGACAAGTCGGCTGACCGACATGTCGCATGCTGGACCTACAAGTCGGCTAGATTTGTCGTTACGTAAACATACCTTAATGATTACAACTTGTAAATTTTACTTTTTGACAGCGACAGGACAAACATTTTCATTGTTAGTAATACTTTTAATTATAACAAAAACCAACAACTGAAATTTTATGTTATAGTCCAGAATAGTAGCAAAGTTCAAAAAACCATTTTAAATATTGTTACGTCACTGGACTGTATAGACTGGTTAGATGAGACTGGAATTGTACGAGGACGGCCGGGAATGTTCTGGAATATTCTAGACCGTGTGAATGGATGTATAAATAAGACGCACGTTGGACCGAGACTCAGTCTTAAGTTGAACGTGAACGAAATAAGAAAGAGACTTATAAGTGTTCAATTGTGATTATAGTTAAGACATTCAGTAATCTATTGTTGTTAATTATTAATTAGCTAATAAAGTAGTAAGTGTTACCTGGACTTTCAATCAACGAATCTACGAGTATAGATGTTTGTGTGGATAGCAAATACGTAACAATATCATAGCATGTTTTTTAAAATATGTATAATAAGTCAAAAATAAATGCCTACTCTTATTCACTGTGAAATCCCAACGAGTGGGTATCACTTTAACTTTTCTTAAAAAATATTCAAAACAAAAAAAATAAAAAAATACCTACATTTCATTTTTTGTCTTTATGGTGGTCTCGATAGTGTTATTTTTATTTTTTCTAAAACAATGCAATAATTTAGTGGCGGACTGTTGCAAATGTTTTTTGTTGTGTGTTTATACATACATTGTGTTCTAACTAAACGTGCCCACCTCAAATAAGTGGAGAATATTATTTTTTTAATGACACACTTCAATTTTCATTTCAAGAGAAATAATTCTTGAGGCACAATTTACATCCAACACCCTTTAACCTTTTCCATATAAACCACCCCTTAAAACTGTCAAATAACAATAGGGGTTGATTAACACTTCATCTTGAAGGTATTTTAATTCCTAAATTTTGCCAGTTCGTTTTTGAGAAATTAACTTGAAGTGTCACAAAGTAAATCAGCCTGTTATGCGACAGTTCAAAAAAATAATGAGATCCAACAAACATTTATTATTGTGTGAAAATACAACAATAAAAAAAATAATACCTACAAAATTACAAGAATTGTTGGAAATGACCACCATACAATAGTACCGTATGTTCTCAAAACTTGATCTAACATTTATTAAGATTTTCGGCGTTATTTGATGACATTCTGCCACGATTCGTTCTCTAAGATCGGCCTTTTTTGTCTGTGTTTTATAAATTTTTGATTTTAAGTAACTCCATAGGAAAAATCTAAGCGGGTCACATTGACCATTCAATGGAACGAAGTCGTCCAACCCAACGTCCAGGAAATCATTTGAAAATCCACGCATAAGTCTTACAAAATGCTCCATCTTGTTGAAAAGTTAAGAAATTTTCGTCCTAATTTTCACAATTTTCCGAAATCAGTTTGGAATGGCACTTGAGGATTCGCTTCTGCTCGATGTAAAACTAAGATGTATCAAAAATGAGTTGCTTTGTGTTTAATAAATCAATTTATAAAAATCGTCTCTAATAAAGTACCATTTTTCAAGATATAAAAAAATTCCAACAAAAAACTTGTTAAGAATGCAATTTATGCATCCTTGCCAAATTTCAGAAATATAAATTTACTTTGTTGGAATTACCCTTTTTTTTTTCAATAAATGAGTGTTAGTGCTCTGAAATCATAAATATCTTTTCTGAAATAAATTAGTATTATGAATAACTTTTATTTAACTTCGTATCTTATTTTCAACAAAAAACTGACTACTAGTGAGAAAAGTGTCTGTTCCAACAAAGTAAATTTATATTCCTAAAATTTGGTAAGTAGGCACAAATTGTTTTCTAAACAACTTTTTTTAATGGAATTTTTTCATATATTGAAAAATATAGTTTATTGACGATTTTTGTAAATTGACTTATAAAACACCGAGTCAACTCACTTTGGATATATCATAGTTTTACACCCAGTAGGACTGATTCCCGAAGTGTCATTCTAAAGTTCGAAAAATTTTTTCTATCACACTCCGCTGGTTTTAAAACAAGCAGTAAAACATTTTTACTTCTGACACCAATATTACACAAAGCATTTACCACTATTTCCTCAACTGTTCTCGCATTGGTTTGCTACACCCGTTTACTACATATTAACAGTGGGCGTGTACTCTGGAGAACAATTAAAATACGCGTAACATTAATAATTGTATGTTTCTTAAAATCCATGGCTTCGTCAACAAGAATTCACACGTACTGTCATACGTGCACTGGGACGTTTGGAGACAAACTGAATCGGGAGTAGGGAATACCTCTGGGAATACGATATTGAACTCGCTCCGCACTCATAGATACTCTCCTTTCTTATGGGAAAGACAGCATGATAGGGAAGCCGGTCCCCGGATTCACCGTAATTGTCGTCTGTCATTGACAAGTCAATGGAGGTTTTTTATCAAAATTTGCGTAGCCAGTAACACCATGATCGACTTGATTCCGTCCTACGAATTGTCGTCGTATTTCAGTATTTTTCCATTAACTCCACAACTGCCACGTTGCCTAGAAGCATATTTTCATTAACAGCAAAGTTATGGAATTCACGTAATGAACAGTTTTCTTGAAATGCAGAACTGATGAGAATATTTAGGTTTATATCCCGGATTTATAGCAGTAAGAGGTGTATTTGTTTTCAATAAAAAAAATATCTGATGTGGCCAGCACATATCTTTCTTATACCAGTATATATTATCCTGACCTAAAAAAATCATTCCGTTTAATTCTTCACTTACCTCAATTAAATTTTAATAGCGTACCTTGAAATGTTTCATTAAAATTATTAAATAATTAATTCTCAGCGTCGTTCGACACTGAATAGTAAATCATGTCGTATATTTTAATAATTTCTTCTTATTGACATTGACATTTTTGTAACTAAATTAGACATTTCAAATGTCAAACTGCTAAATTTATCCTAACCCCATTTTATGAGGTCGAATGTGTAAAAAATTTCAGTTTACATCAGCTTTATTTAAGTACTTGGAAAATATATTTTATTGGCTTGATATAGTAGACATGATTTATACTCCTTTATCAAGAATATATTTTTTTTGTAGACAAATACAAAAAAGTTTGGGTCCAGTGGGCCTCCTTTCAGCTGGCCAATTTTGCTCATCACCGAATTTGTCATTGTCTTTGGCCTTTAGAACATGTGTACCAAATTTGAAAACCTTATATCAAAAACTGTGGCTGCTACCGCGATACTACAGACATGCAGACATTTTTTTTTTATAAAGTTGTTTTTTTTTCATTATAATTCGTCGAGATTTCGTCCAGAAATGCAATAAAATTTTTTAATTTTTTTTGTACCGAAATTGTACCTTCTTTCATCTTTCATTCATTATGTCTTTTCTGGTGGTACCACATTCACCAAATTTAATATGGCGCCTAAAATGTTGCTAAACATCTTAATTGCTAAATTTTGGAAGTCTTCCATTAGCATTTTTTGAGTTTTCGTGGTCACACACATACACACACACACTTCCACACACCCGCACTGACAGACATCATTCGGAAAATAGTCAGAATGGATTCAGGAGGGTTAAAAACGTATATATCAATCAAAATCTCGGAGCCGAAAAAAAATCAAGATTATTATACTATATATTAGGTATAAGAAAGTACAAAAGAGAAATATTTCATAAGAAAATGTCATTCTTACATAATTAAAACGTAGTGAAATATTCTATTGCATTGTAATATTAATGAATACCTATTGATTACTATATCTGGGAGGTATGAAACAAATTGATGAGCATTTTATACATTATTATAATTAATACGATACTATGACTAATTATTTCATTGTCTTTTATGCAGTAGTTGATTTGGCATTTGGATATACGTACCTCGGTTTAAATATGAATGTATAATCTGTCTTAAAATCTTTTGCTTCCGTTTATATTTTACACGAAAACTAAAGTGTCATAGAACCCCGAGTAGAACGGTTTTATTTTAATTTCCGATTTGTTTACAGTGTGAGTTTGTGCAGATTACCCTAAGCCTTGACCCAAGAAACTTCTCTCACCAAACTTTTTGAGATAAAACTTGATTTTTGATGGGAGCAAAAAAGTATATTTATTATTTTTTTTTTGTAGATGCAATTTTCCCTTTTAGCGATTAGTTTGTCAAATTATTCTCCAAATTTTTTGTAACAAGTTCATAGTTCAGGTTTGAGGTTTAACTGGATTACAACAACTGCGAAACAAATTAATCAATGAGTTATTAACATGTTTGGATTCCCTCACCGTTAATCCGTTAATTAATTGTCAGCGTTAATTCGTTAATTAATCATTACTACCACCACAAATGAATAGTTTCTCCACCTCGCTTTGTCAAATATTTTTCTTTAATAATTTATTAAAAATTGGTAATTAAATGCGTTTTTCAAAAATGTCTAAAAATAGGTTCCGATTTATTATTATATGATATACAGGGTGTCCGAATATTCCATGTACATGGAGCTACCATACGTTTTTGCGGTCTAAATAAATCGATTTAAGGCGGGGCAGTATCAGTAGTTTAGTCTAAAATCGGACGCGAGATGTGTTGTGGGAGTTGCAAGCTCTGTCTAAATTATTCGTATCCACTTTCTTTACCCATGCTTGTTTTTCTGAAGGCCGCTGCTAAATCGTCATGTACGAGTAGTCCCTGAAAGTACACGACTGTATGTCATACATAGCTCCAGCGCGATTACTTTACAGCTAATAAATATCTGTTTAATGTCCTATTAGTCTGTTATTTTGCAATAATAACCTTATTTTGAGATAACATTAAATGGGAAATAACGTCCTTGAATATCCATAACGCCCCAAGGCATTGTAAATTTATAACGTATTAACATTTTCACTACAACACAACACAACTACATAAATGGTGATGGCGTTATTGAGAAACAAAATGTGTTGCATGGTTATGGTGGTTATAAACAATTTTGATAATTACTCTCTTTTAAATGAAATCGTTCTGAAAATAAAAGAGATGTCAAATTGATCAACCGTAAATGTCAAAGAATTTTCGAATTAAATAACAGACTAGTAGGACATTAAACGTTGAGGGCGCCACGGGTGTTATAGGATAATGACGCCCTCGGTCGACGTACATGCCCTCGAGCCAGAGGCTCTCGGAAAATACATCGATCTCGGTGCGCTATTATCCTTATAACACCCTTGATACGTTAATAATATTGATCCCCGTTTCTATTAAATAATTCCATATTTCTCAGGTTTATGTTTATTATTAAAAAATTTGTTGAATTTAGTACAAAAATAATTTTAGTCAAATAATCAACAGGTCCCAGAGGTTAAAATAGCCCTTTAAAAATTAAAAAAAAATATGCATCATTTTCCAACTAGATATTTGTTCATAATTTCGTTTTCATCGAAGGTAAACAAACTCGTTGGTAATGCACCTGTAAATTTTCATTGGTTTGCACGGGGTCCCAGAGGTTAAAACAGCCCATCAAAATTAACGAAAAATATGTAATTTCCCAACCTATTTGGCCATAATTTCGTTTTGATCAATATTAAACGATAATGTACCTGTAAATTTACATCGACTTGCATAGGGTCCCAGGGGTTAAAACAGCCCTTCAAAGATTTTAAAAATTTATAATTTCTCAACCAGATATCTGTCCATAATTTCGGTTTAATTGAAGGTAAACAAACTCGCTGGTAATGCACCTGTAAATTTACATGGACTGCACGGGTTCCAAGTGTTGAGAGAGCCCTTTGATTATTAAAAAAATTGTAACTTCCCAACCAGCTATATGTCCATAATTTTGTTTTGACCGAAGGTAAACAAACTCTTTAGTAATGGACCTGTAAATTTTCATCGATTTTCAAGTTGTCCCAAGGGTTAAAACAGCCCTTTAAAAATATTTAAAAATTATAATTTCCTAATCAGATATTTGTCCATAATTTCGTGTTGACCGATTGTACACAAACTCGTTAGTAATGTACCTCTATATTTTTTATCTATTTGCAAAGGGTCCGAAGGGTTAAAACAGCTCTTTAAAAATTTAAAAAAATTATAATTTCCTAACCAGCTATTTGTCCATAACTTCGCTTTGACCGAAGGTAAAGAAACTCGTTAGTAATGTACCTATAAACTTTCATTGTCTTGCAGGGCCCAGGGGTTAAAACAACCAATTAAAATTTAAAAAAATACATTAAATTTCCCAACCAGTATTTGTCCATAATTTTATTTTGATCAAAGGTAAACAAACTCGTTGGTAATGTTCCTGTAAATTTACAACGACTTGCAAAGGGTCCCAAGCAGGGTTGCGACGATTTAAATCATGATTTAAATCAACTGATTTTTTTAAATTTAAATCATGATTTAAATCAAGTTGTGTAAGGCCAGTAAATCAAACTTCAAAAAATCAAATAAAAAGTATAGTTTATTTAAAAGCTAGATACAAATTAAACTGAAAAAAAAAATCAAATAAAAAGAAGAAAAGAACAGTTAGGTTACACATATAAAACAAAAGTTACCTTCTTAAATGTACATTATAAAGATCCCCTTAAATAAAATAAACAGTTATTTAGATTTAGAATACCTGCTGTTAAATCAACTTCCTGCACTTTTCATGATGGCCTTTTAATATTTGAACAAGTCCTTGCATTTCATTTTTACATTTTTTACACACCGCTCTGTTACTGGTTTTTCCTTTTTCTGGTTTTTTAATAAAATAATCCCAAATTGCGTCTTTCTTCCTTCCGCTTATTTTTATTTTACACTTCAGTCGCGCGTCGCCTCGGCATCTATGAAATTAATGAAACCGACCACCAAGCTTGTCAGAACAGGAAAATGCTGATTTTTTTTATTGTTTGTATGAAAATATAGACCATATAGAGAATTTTTCCAGTGACGTGAATAATTTATATGTGCAAATTGGTAGTTAGAGAATACAAAAAAATAGTGTATGGAAAAATCGTATTTGTTTTCAAAAAATTAGAGTAGAACTGAAAAAAATCAAAAAACCAGATTTTTTTGATTTTTTTAAATAAAAATCATTGATTTTTGATTTTTTTAAAAAATTATGATTTTTTTCCAACCCTGGTCCCAAGCGTTAAAACAGCCCTTTAAAAATTTAAAAACATTATAATTCCCTAACCAGCAATTTATCCATACCTTCGTTTTGGCCGAAGGTAAACGAACTCGTTAGTAATGTCCCTGTAAATTTTCATCGACTTGCAAAGGGTCCCAGGGGTAAAACAGCCCAGTTATATTTAAAAAAATATATAATTTCCCAACCAGTTATTTGTCATTAATTGTGTTTTGATCGAAGGTAAACAAACTCGTTGGTAATATACCTGTAAATTTACATATACTTGTAAAGGGCCCCAGGGGTTAAAGCAGTCCTTTACAAATTTTATCAAATTATAAATTATCAACCTAATATTTGTCCATAAATTCGTTTTGACTGAAGGTAAACAAACTCAAATGTTTCCTTTACAAAACCCTAGAACTAATAACATGTTGGTTTGTTCGTCAAAACTGTACCTGTTATCCATCTTGGAATAGTTTAATCAACTAATTAATAATGACAATATACTGCAAACTACAAAGGACAACTAAAATGACAAAAATGACAACTAAAAATAGTAGCTATTTATTTTAACTGCTCTGGTTTTTATCGAAGAAAAGGAAAATGCAAGAAAAAACATGTTTTTAACACGCTTTTATTAGCTTCACTTGTATGTTTGTTTGTTTGTTTGTAACCGACTCTTTAGACTCGATTTTGACCCACTTTAAACGGACAGATTTAATTGAAACTTTGTACACTTACGAAGAACCGGTAACAATACAATAATTTGATAAGATTATATCATTATCCTGATCAGGATCGCCAGTCCTTTCCTCACGTATCCTCTGCGAGAGAGCAAGATGCTTAATATTGTAAGTATATTCCGTGATTCTCCGTTCGGTCGTTGGCCGAGCGGGCAAGTCTTAGTCGACGCGAAACGACGGACTCCTCGGGCGTGAGTTCAAATCCCATGGCTGAAATAAAAAAATATTTTTTTTTTCAGAAATATCTGTTGGATCGTAATATGTTATAATATCAGCATCAATAAGCAATATAAATATAGTTTAAAAAAACTACAAAACACGCTTTCATAGCACATCAAACTAAAAAGTGAAAAATAAATATAGTTTAAAAAAAACTAAAAAACACGCTTTTAAAGCACATCAAACTAAAAAGTGAAAAATAATTATTAATATAAACTGAAAACAATAATGAACGAAAAATACTAGTATTATTGTGAAAAAAGCGTGGGGCGCTTTGTGCCATATTTTTCGTATATCGAGCAACCCACGATTTTTTTCACAATAATACTAGTATTTTTCGTTCATTATTGTTTTCAGTTTATATTAATAATTATTTTTCACTTTTTTAGTTTGATGTGCTTTAAAAAGCGTGTTTTTTAGTTTTTTTTAAACTATATTTATTTACATCTACAACAGATGATCATATCGAACAGCTTTTGTCGAGGTTTATGTGAAAGATCAGTTGGCTCAAGTTTCTGTAAGCTATAAACATTATTACGTTTTTATTATCAAACAATAATAAATTAATTTTAAAATGAAATAATTAAGTGGGGTTTTAATCGAAAATGTGATGTAATAAAAAATATCTGATGTGGCCAGCACATATAACTTTCTTATACCAGTATATATAATCCTGATCTAAAAATATTATTCTATTTAAATCTTCACTTACCTCAATTAAATTTTAATAGCGTACCTTGAAATATTTCATTAAATTTTTTAAATAATTAATTATCAGCGTCATTCGATACCATCAATAATAATTCATGTCATATATTTTAATAATTTCTTCTTATGGACATTGACATTTTTGTAACTAAATTAGACATTTCTAATGTCAAACTGGTAAATTTATCCTAACCCCATTTACGAGGTAAAATGTGTAAGAAATTTCAGTTTACATCAGCTTTATTTAAGTACTAGGAAAATTTATTTTATTGGCTTGATATAGTAGACATGATTTATAATCTTTCATCAAGAATGTATTTTTTTGTAATAGCAACAAAAAAAAGTTTTGAGTCCCGAGCTGGCCAATTTTTTCTCATCACTGAATTTATCATTGTCTTTGGCCTTTAGAACATGTGTACCGTTTTTCTTCTTTCATTCATTATGTCTGGTAGTACCACTTTCACCAAATTTAATGTGTCACCTAAATTGTTGTTGAAAATCTTAACTGCCAAATTTGGAATGTCTCCCATTAATATTTTTTGAGTTATTGCGGATACACACATACACACACATCCACACACATGCACCGACAGACTTCATTCGAAAAATAGTCAGAATGGATTCAATTGAAGGTATGGTATCACCAAAAAAACTATAAGCAGATTTGTTTAGGTGTGGTAGTGCAATTACTTCGGTTATAGTGATATCTCTACAGAAGTATTAGCGTACCAAATTAATAAAGTCGCACAGATCGTTTCAAAGTTATTTGAGAATAACTAAAATTTTTGTTAATTTTGATGCCCTCTAGCTGCTAAACGATGCAGTTTAGGATAGAGGTAAATTTTTTGACCGCAAAACCCTTTGGTATGGTAGCTCCATGTACACGCATTATTAGGACACCCTGTATATGTATGTAATAATCTATCGTTTTGTTAGTAAGTGCTTTTTAGGTTTAAATGATCTGTACGATTTTTTTTTAAATAAATGATTTCATGTGACAAAATTTAACATATTTAATGAAGAGACGTCAACTTAATACATATGTTCAAATCACAAATCGTCGACTTAATCCGTAATGGTCGTACGTCTAAAACTCAAAATTTTACGGGAGACGAAATTCGAAAAATGGAAAACACTTGATGAATTCTTAGAGTGTAAAACATTGTAACTCCATTACTTTTAAAATAGTTATAAAATCTGTCAAACTTATTTAAATGCACTTATTTTTAATTATTTGTGGTTAGAAGCCAAGAATTTCTATTAATGCTTTTCCTGAGACTAATATGTTGCCCGCGTTTCAAACTCAGCAAACAACTTTGCTGTTATAAGAAAGTCATGGAGCATCCAAAAGAAGAAAAACTACATAGACTGAATATACATAGATATCTATCTCAGGTAAATATTCATTGCTTCAAATCTTGGACCTGGAAATTTTCATATCGACACGAATAACGCATATTTAAGTACGATATTTGCAATTTTGACATAGCAAATGCATACAAATGGTATATTAACATATTACTTAACAGTTTTTAAACTGATGCAATTCTAAAAAGGCACTGTTCATAACGATATAATAATTTTGGCGTCCAGATTTTAGAGCGGTAAATTTTAACATGGGATGCAACTATCTATGTATATTTAATCTATGAGCAGTATCTAGGAACATATCTCTGATGGTGACGATGATCCAACTTCATCAGAAGATGAAAGTTTATCACTCCACGATACTAATGCAAGTGTGAGCATAGAAACCTTTTCAGATATTGAGAAGGCTGAATAAGAATATTTTATTTTGTTTTATTTTTTAATATAAAATGTATTTTCTTATTGTGTAACTTAAAATGTTTCACGTTTGTTATACAGTGCGTCGGACCTCGATATCTCAAGTTATACGATAGCTAGAAATTTTTTAAAAAATTGCAAGTGAACTAGATAAAAAAGTCTATAACTGGAAATTATTTTCGAACATACAGGGCGAGTCAAGATGAAATTACAGGACCAAGTGCCTTTTTTTTAACACACTTTTATTAGCTTCACCTGTATGTTTGTTTGTGAGCTTGTTCGTAACCGACTCTTTGGACTCGATTTTGACCCACTTTAAACGGACAGATTTAATTCAAACTTTGTACACTTACGAAGAACCGGTAACAATACAATAATTTGATAAGTTTATATCATTATCCTGATCAGGATCGCCAGAATTAAATAATTTCCTTTCCTGACGTATCCTCTGCGTGAGAGCAAGAGGCTTAATACTGTAAGTACATTCCGTGATTGTCAGTTCGGTCGTTGGCCGAGCGGGTTAAGGCACAAGTCTTACAATTAGTCGACGCGAAACGACGGACTCCTCGGGCGTGAGTTCAAATCCCATGGCTGAAAAAAAATATATTTTTTTTTTCAGAAGTATCTGTTGGATCGTAATATGTTATAATATCAGCATCAATAAGCAATATAAATATAGTTTAAAAAAAAACTAAAAAACACGCTTTCATAGCACATCAAACCAAAAAGTGAGAAATAAATATAGTTTAAAAAAACTAAAAAACACGCTTTTAAAGCACATGAAACTAAAAAAGTGAAAAATAATTATTAATATAAACTGAAAACAATAATGAACGAAAAATACTAGTATTATTGTAAAAAAAGCGTGGGGCGCTTTGTGCCATATTTTTCGTATATCGAGCAACCCACGCTTTTTTCACAATAATACTAGTATTTTTCGTTCATTATTGTTTTCAGTTTATATTAATAATTATTTTTCACTTTTTAGTTTGATGTGCTTTAAAAGCGTGTTTTTTAGTTTTTTTAAACTATATTTATTTTAAATAGAATGCTATGTATATCAGTACATTTTTTGAAGCCTCTTTCTAGGCTCTGTTCATTCCTATATTATTATTGGTTATCTCCCAACCACTTTGATGCAATGAATTTTTTTTGTTGAAATAATGCCATCTGCAGATGGATATTAAAAAAATCACGAGTCACAATTATGGGTTTTAAGAAAAACTTATGTGAATACCAGTTACGAGACATTTAATTAATGTAGGGAAGTACTTACAAGAAATGTTCAGTTTTCATTTTTACATCACATCGTTGAAAAATATACAGGGTGTTCCATTTGAAAAAATTGAGAAAATTCAATTTAAAAAGTTCTTAATTGAATACTAATTTTTGGCCACCCTGTACATTTTTAGGAAATGAAAATGATTCAAAAACATTAATTAGATGTCTCGTAACTGGTATTCACATAAGTTTTTCTTAAAACCCATAATTGTGACTGTGGTGATTTTTTTTAATATTCATCTGCAGATAGCATTATTTCAACAAAAAAATTCATTACATCAAAGTGGTTGGGAAATAACCAATAATAATATAGGAATGAATAGAGCCTAGAAAGAGGCTTCAAAAAATGTACTGATATACATAGCATTCCATTTAAAAAAAAGGCACTTGGTCCTGTAATTTCGTCTTGGCTCGCCCTGTATGTTCGAAAATAATTTCCAGTTATATACTTTTTTATCTAGTTTACTTGCAATTTTTTAAAGAATTTCTAACTATCGTAGAACTCGAGATATCGAGGTCCGACGCACTATTGCCCCACCCTGTATTAAATAATATAAAATAGAATGATAAATAAAGTTTTATGTTTTTGTTAACATAATTATACTAAATTTTCCTTTTCTTTCTTGGGGCTTACACTACCACATGGCCAATTCTTGGTCATCTAAAAGTATGGAAAAATAACCAAGAATTATTTATGTGGTACTTAGTAAGTCACAGGAAAGAAAAAGAAAAATTTAGAGAATACCAAATAACATTAGGATAATATTTAGTTTTCTAGTAATTCCCCTACATTAACTAAAATAAAAAGTTATTATTTTGACACCACTGAAGCCATAATTAAATTAATCGATGTACCTAATGTTTTATACAATCCAGTTTATATACTCTCCATAAAATATCTATATTTTCCTAAAAAATTGAATATCTCGAATATTCTCAAAAATTACCAAATATTCGCAACAGTCAATAAATTACCGAAATTTTAGAACACTAAACATACGACGTTTTTTTTAATTTAACGTACATACGTGTGGATATACGACTGAATCGTTTTGCTTATTTCATAGTTATGCTAATTTGGCATATTTCATTATTTTACAATTTTCTGGAGTTATTATGTTTACAACTGTAGCTTTAATTTTTTTCACCAGATGACAAAATCTTAATTTTGAATTAAATTTGACTTACGACATTTTACAATTAAGGCAAAGACAGGCGACATAATGCGCGTTGTGTTTTGTATTTCTATAAACAATATTATTTTGCTGTTTACTTTAAATACTAATAATTTTTTTATATTTTTGGCAGTTTTTCCATTTTCGCTTGGAAATACGATTTTGTTGGAGAAACCAACACGCAGTTTGTGAGTATTTTTTTCTGTATAGGGTTGTGGTTTTTGAATTGCAGGTGGAGGTTGTAACGCTTTTGTTACTTACCAGTAATTAAGTTATGTTATGGTATAAGGTTATACGTATACATATTGTGAAATGATGTTATAACAATGACGTAACTCGTATAATAAATTAATTAACATTAACATTTTTAACGACGACGTAATATTTGAGGTAATTTTATTCTGTTTCCGTTAAAAAAAGTAAAAATGTAATTTACAATCCCAGGCACTGTAAATGTAGTTAAAAATGTTCTGACACCCCGTGTGAGGATTGTTGGATAAAAATTTAAAATATGTGATATACATACATCACCATTTCTATAGTACTTAAAAATGAATTCCAGATCCGTATTTAAAAATATTATGTTAGTGGTCGCAAGAAGGCGAAATGCCGAATTTTTGTAGCTCATAGAAAATAACATAGTAGTTTTGCTTTGCAGTATCTTTTGATTCTGATTCTAGAATCGTATTCTATTCTTATTCTATTTATTATTTTTATCATTTATCGTCTATTTTGAATGCAGCAAAGTTGGACCATTATCGAATTCTGCAACAAAACACGTCTTATGTAGCGTTTTAAGCAGAGTTAAATTTTCTTGCGCGTATATTTGCATGCGTTGTAAGTTTCAAATATTAAGTTTAAAAAATTATTATGAGGTGGAATTTTGAAGGGCCACCCCGAGGACAAACCGCGAACAAAAATGTGTACATTGTACATCACTTTGCACGTACACCCATTGACATCCACAGACATCCACTAATGTCCACTGATATCCGGTGACATCCACTGACATCCGGTGACGTCACAAACTTCCATGACCGAGTCATCCATCCATTACAGTCTGTCCAATTTTAGGAATACTAGAGTTAAGTAGAAAAACAAGAATAGATCTTATATTTTCTAAATTGCAAAACCAACCTACTTCCTGTAGACCGTCGAAATATTGAGTCTGATATTACATAAAATAAAGTTCCATCCCTTGCCGCTCTGAGATTTAGATTACTTTAAAATATTTAATCCTGAATCGAAATATTCAGTCCTTAATAATACAAAATAAAGTATAATTTTAATCAGTGTTTGTAAACATGTTCTCCTTTTAGTAGTAATCAATTACGTTTTATTTACTGTTTCATTTACATTTTTATTATATTACAATATTGCGTTTCTTTAATTTATACAGGGTGTCCCAAAATTAATTCCTCAGCCGCCAGGGTTATACTCTATGATCAAAAATAAGTGGAAAATCACTTATGTCAAAATTTCGAAAAGTTACTCCTTACGAAATTATGGCCATCTTAAAGATCGCAATGAAGGTATTTTTGCAAATCAATTTTTAAAATAGGTATCCAGGTAAAGATAGTTTATAATCAAGTCACCCTTGACGAAAACAGATTACGACATTTTGTGTGTCAATGTCAATAAAATATTTCAAATTTAAATTGACATACAACGGTAAACAATTAAGTTTTCATACTTATTATAATGCCCAGAAGGTACAGCAATCAAGAATATTTAGATATGAGCGCAGAGCGTCTGTACCGCCACCGTTTTCCTACTAGGCGACACCCAGATCATAAAACAATAAGTGCTGTTGAAGTTCGTCTACTTGAAACTGGATGTTTGGCTCCTAACATGATTCATGCTGGTCGTCCTAGACAGCTAACATGGCCACAGGAAGAGCAATTATTACTACACGACATTGAAGAAGATCCGTCTGTAAGTACCAGGATCTTGGAAGCCAATCGTCACCATCGTCGTAGTACTATTCACAGATTCATGCAAAGAGAAAATCTGTATCCTTATCACATACAGCCGGTTCAAAAATTGCATCCTGTGGATAGTGAGTTGCGCTTACAATTCTCCAGATGGTTTTTAAATTGCTTAGATACAAATTAAGATCTTCTTAAGCAAGTATTGTGGAGTGATGAGTCCCATTTTTAATCAACAACGTGTGTTTAACCAGCACAACTTGCATATCTGGAATTACGAAAATCCACATCAAATTAGAAAATCACATAAGCAAGTGCACTGAAGTGTAAATGTGTGGATTGGTCTGTTGGGCAATGACATAATAGGACCACATTTTCTGCCTAGGATATTAAACGCAGAGAATTATGCAAATTTTTGCGAAAACATATTACCTACCTTTTTGGAAGATATTCCTTTATTGCAACGTCACAGTATTGTGTATCAACATGATGGAGCGCATGCTCATTATTCTCGAAATGTTCGAGAGATTAAATCGGCGATTTCCCAATAAATGGATTGGTCGCGGAGGACATACTTCTTGGCCACCTAGGTCCCCGGATCTCAACCTAATAGACTTTTGGCTTTGGGGTTACTATGCGGTATACAAAGTCCTACCGAATAATCAAGATGACGTTATTATTCGGATTTATGGAGCATTAACTCAAATTACAAACGAAACAATAGGTCGTGTTGAAAACAATTTTCTTGGGGAACATTTCGAACATTTGCCTTTGTAAATTTAAGTATTTTAATTTTATTATATGTAGATGTCACTTCATTTAAATTAATAAACTATCTTTATCTGGATACCTATTTCAAAAATTGATTTGCAAAAATACCTTCATTGCGATCTTTAAGATGGCCATAATTTCGTAAGGAGTAACTTTTTGAAATTTTGACATAAGTGATTTTCAACTTATTTTTGGTCATAGAGTATAACCCCGGCGGCTGGGGAATTAATTTTGGGACACCCTGTATATACTATAATTTTATTTTTTTTTAAAATGACCATGTTCGATTTTATTAATTAAATTATTTTAATATTCGGTGGCACATATTTATGTATTAAGTATACAGGGTGTCCCATAATTAAGTACATTCCTACAAAGGGGGTGATAGATCTAGAAAAAATATGTTGAGTTTTGTATATAAACAATTGCCTTAAACTGGGTAAGTACAGCATAGTTATTTGCCAATAAATTCGAAACATCTTAAGTTGCAAAAATTAAATTTGGACCATTTATTAATTTCAGAATGTTACATATTTTGTCAAAATCTTATCTGAATATCATGATTTGTTGGGGTAGTTACAAAGGCGGGGGCGTGAGAGTAAATTTTTTTGTAGTAATATATTAAGTGCATTAAAAATTTACGAAAATTCAGCGCATGAAAACGTGTTGCCTAGAAACTGCTTGAGTTCATTTTGATGTGATTTGACAAAAAGTGCCCAACACGCATGAAAAGGTGCTCTTACTAAATTTCAATAGGAGCCATCGTTTTGGAGTAATTTGTATTTTAATATTGCAATACAGCACCAAAGTGACGGGAACTGGCATCGGAACTTTAATATAGTAGGCATTACATAACTATCACTAAATTTGCGACTTTAGTGTAAAATTCACCTTGTAGTATGCCTGTGTTGTAACAGTTACGTAGATTCTACTGAATTCAGGTACTGTATAGTTATTACACTTTCAAGTAACTGCTGCAGTATGTGCAACGTTGCGAATACTACTCTGTGTTACTTGAAAGCATTCTCAACTTTGAAGTGAAAATTGGTAAAGTTTATACGAAGTCAATTGAAATTGGTCAGTTTTAAAGCACAGGACTGTGCGCACTTAACTTGATATTTTGTCCTATGTATTTTGCAATGGTATCGAGAATCGAATGGTAGTTGAAATTGTGCAGGCGAGTCCGAGACTGGCAATATAATCAGCCTGAATGAACCATCTACGACTGCACGTGTTTAAAGATAATAAAACGGACAGGCCCACTAGTATAAAAAAACTCGTTAAATCGTTTCTCAGCAATCAACGTGGATTTGTGAGATGTGCCGGTATTGGCCTTAGTTTGAGGATGATGGGCGACGATTGGCTGGGATCAGGATATTCGTCAGTCTGGTTGGTCGGTGGGTGTTTGAGTTATATCAGTCAGTAGTCAACGTGGACTCGATGATGTAACCTAGTTCTTTATAACATTGGTCCAGTGCAGTGCAGAAATATATATATACATTGTTGTTGCTTAAATAGCGGCGGCTAGTAATATGATACTATGTTTAAGATATCTTTGTGAAATATATGTTTATTTATATGATACTATGTTTAAGATATCTTTATGAAATATTATATTATTTTAACTAAACGAGTAAAGTCACGTAGGCGCCTCGGCAAATTCCAACAGGGGATTCAGGGGAACAAGTCAGGCAGTTGATGTTTAGCTATCGCCAAATAATGTTTTAAATCGACTTTTATAAAATTAATTAACAGAAATATAATTCTTGGGTGAAATAGTGGATTTCTATTTTTATTTCTAACACCTGTTATTGTCGAAGAAGCCGAAATAGATTTAAAGTTTCAAAATAAAGATTTACACGTACAAAGTCAACGCATTATTTTAAATATATATGAACGTTTAAAAAGCGAAAATCGTGAAAAATGTGAGAAAGAAATAATAGAACGTATTAACGAATTAACTAAAATATCAAAATCAACAATTTATCGTGTAATTAAAAAAAGGAGATGTTATATATCACGGTACAAATAGGAAAAGGAAAAATATGAAATTAAAAAATATTGATGATGCTACCAAAAATGTAATACGGCGTATAATTTATAGTATTTATAAATTGTTTTCAGAACAGCTTTTACCAAATATTCCGCCTAAATCGGTAATTGTATTAGATAATGCTTCTTATCACTCGCGAATATTAAATAAAATACCAAACATCAGTACAAGAAAGGAAGACATTTTAAAATTCATGAGAGAAAAAAATTTGGAAATTCCTGTAAAAGTTCCAATAAAGCGCGAATTACTGAAAAGAATAAAAGAACAGAATTTCAAAAAGGAATATGTTATTGATAACTTATCCAATATACACGGTCATACACGTTTGCGCTTACCTCCGTACTATTGCATATTTAATCCTATCGAGATGGTTTGGGCAACTTTAAAAGATCGTTTGCGAAAATGTAATGACTCTCCAACGTTAAGCGCGGTAGTAGTTGATCATATAAGAGAAGTAATAAATGACCTCGACAATACTGATTTATAGAAAAATTGCGTTCAGCATGTACTTAATAAAGAAAATCAATATCCAACACTACCCCCCATTGCGCCGATTATAATTCAACCGGGTAATGATTCCTCTTCAGAAAGTGAAGATTCGGACGCATCAACTTTTAGCATTTAACTTTTTTTAATATACATATATTTTCAGAACAAAATATTTAGCTATTATATTAGGTATCAAGTTTACTTTTTTATTGTTACATTTCTTGGAATATATTTTATTTAGTTGACAAGAAATTTTAATTTAAGTTATTTTATTCTAGACATATTTTAATTTTGTTTTTATTTATGTTTTATCTAAACAAATATTTATTTTTGTTGTACTAATTCTTTGCTCTGGTTAAGAAACTTGCATTTTTATTTTTATTTTAGAAGAAACTTTAATTTTATTTTTTACTATATAACATCCTTGCCCCTCGCTAATCTAACCTGTCCTATTCCCTCATCCTGGCAAGGATATGTTCATATCTTCTTATTGGTCCTTGCTGAGCAATAACATATTTCAATATAGTATGCGTTAACTTTAAAACTAAACCCAATAAATTTAAATATTTAGACTTTATATCTAAAACTGTATAATATTTCAAAAATATGTTATTGGCGAAATGAACAAAAATAGCCTTCTAATAAACAAAAAATAATAAAAATTAATACAATTTTCAAAAAAGTATAACATTTTCTTATGACAAGCATTTCTATTTACCTCCGCCCATGTACAATAAAGAGATGCCGACGGTTTTTGCAGGCTTTTAGTTTTTATGCGATTTCAATTGACTTCGTACAAACTTTAGTAATGCCGACTGCGTTGTGTTACCAAAGAATCACTTCAAAGTAATGATGACCAAAATGTTCAATTTAAAGTTCCTGTGGCGTTGTCGGGAAATTTTCTGTAACTTTAAAGTTGTGTAACTCATTACTGACATCTTGAGTAAAAATAACGTTACTTCTACGAACAAAGAAACTTTAAAGTAATTTTTACTACTCCCCGCTAGTTTAAAATGACTACAAAGATACGTATACCTTGAAAACCTACTATAAAGTGATATAAACTTTAAAGACATTTATGTAAACAGTTTCTTGTTCCCAACTGTCGAACATGGCGTCGAAGAGCGGTAAAATAAAAAAAAATCCGACAATCATTGACCTTTTATAGAAAGTGAAGTTACAGTTTTTAATATAGATAGTCTACTACCATTTCGCAGCTCACCACTTATATTTTGGCTAATTTTATTTAAAATTGAGTTAAAACTAATAGCTGCCGCAATTCATTGTGGTGAAATTTATGAAATTATTGATGCAGACGGTATAAGTAAAAAAAATCTTGAAAGCCACTAATAAATATAATAATTAAGGGGGTCGATGGGTAAAGATATGAATTAGCAAATTGCTAATTTGTCGGAGAAAAATATGTTTACCAAACTTTATTCACCACAGACACGGAGTTATGTTGTTTCTTAACTCCTTTATCCATCGAAATATTAACATCTACCTCAATAGGAGACTCCAATTTTTGAAGCAATGTCAGTTAATATCTTTATCCATCCACCCCTTAAATTGTGTCATGCTATAAGTGGTTGAATTAAAAGCTTGTACAAATATGTTAAAATGTACTAGGTACCCATCAACAATAAAAAAAATTCATGTCACTAAACTAAACAAGAAATTAGATTAAAATTTTTATTTATATGTCAAAATTTACATTACATTTAAAAATGTAAAAGACGAACTAAAATATATCTCAAAAACCAAGGATATTAAACCCACATAGGACATGATGGTTATTTATTGTAGACCTCAAATACGTAAAAATATACATATGATAAAATTATGAAAGCCCGGGACACTCAAATGTGGCACACACAGTGTGTCCCGACACACTGTATACAAACAAATATATTTGAAAATTGAGAAATAGTCTAAATGACCCTGACAAAATGAACAGTTTTTCTGAAAGTTTTACTGCTTGGTTGTAAGGCTCGCCTCCTTCACCACAAAATCCTAGATACAGCGCGAGCGTCGGATCTTTGTTTTCTTGGGAGGGCATCTTCTTTCACTAGCTTGTGTATTGTGGGACGGGGAACGTTAGTAGAGATGCTGTTTCACCTAGTATATCCAAGTCATACAAATTAGGGTCATTAACTCGTCGCTTCAAAAGATCATTGTAAACATTAAGGCAAATTTGTTTAGCTTGCTCGTTCAAATGTAACCGATTTTTTTCTTACCGAAAACACTAATGAACTTTGATTTTCTTTATCACTGTAATCAATATCACTTTCATTTTCACAAACACAATAAGATGCAGACGTAGAGGCCTCCCACGGTCGAAATACTTTTGCATCAAATACCTTCTTAAATTATTTTCAAAAACACACCAGCAAATAAACAGATATATAAATAATAAAATAATTATTATATTACACTATTACACAACTCACTGCAATATGATAACCTTCTTAAATTATTTTCAAAAACACACCAGCAAAAAAAAAAGATATAAAATAATTATTACTTATATTATACTATTACACAACTCACTACAACACGATGACCTTCTTAAATTATTTTCAAAAACACCAGCAAATTAACAGATATACAATTATTATTACTCATATTACACTATTACACAAATTATTTCAACACGATAACCTTAAAATATTTTCAAATACACGCCAGCAAATAAACAGATTAAATAATTAATATTTATCTTATAATACTATACTTACAATATATCAGCACTGCTAGAATGATTCGGTAACAAAATTAAGTGCGGCTCGGAGGTAACACAGAATGTAAGTGAAACTCCACCTCGGTCGCGTGCCAGCAAAAACAACAATCATCGTTCTCGCTTTAATGTAAACGGTGTAAAAGACGGAAGATGTCATGTGTTATACATTTCCCGACCACATGTCGCGTCTTGCTCCGCGCGTCCCTTCACAATATAGGTTTCGCTGATTATTATAGAGTAAGTAGAGTAATTTGACTATTATATAGCACCGCCTGCAGCAACAGCGCGCTGTACGTTAAGTTTAATTACACATACAAAATAAAAAACTGGATTCCTTTATTGGTTATTGTCTTATTTTCCATTCCTAAATTGGGCGAAAAATTATGTTTTTGAGTTGGTAAAGGATAGGCGGCAAATTACATTTCGCACCCCAGCGGCGCAATAGCTACGGGCGGTCCTGCTGGCGATTGTTTATTAACTCCTCCAAAGCCTGTTTAAAAGGAGTGTTACTGCACATTGGAAACAAACTTTATTCGGTGCCTGTAGCCCATGCTTGCAAGATGAAAGGATCCTATGAAAACATGAAATTACTGCTGGAAAAAATCGAGTACAGTAAATACGACTGGAAAATTTGTGGAGCCTTAAAAGTCGTTGCTCTCTTGGTTGGACTGCAGCATGGTTATACGAAGTATTGCTGTTTTATTTGTGAGTGGGACAGTAGAGATAAAAGAAATCACTACATTAAGAAAGAGTGGCCCAAGCGTACATTACCTACTTCAATACAGAAATATGTTAAATATGCACCAGTAGTGAATTCAAAAGAATGTACTTTTACCACCCTTGCACATAAAACTCGGCCTGTTGTAAAAGCAATGGACAAAAATGGTAACGAATTTTTATATCTGAAAGAAAAATGTCCCAAAATCAGTGACGCAAAAATTAAAGAAGGGATATTTGTAGGTCCACAAATAAGGGACTTAATGAAGGATAAAAGTTTTGAGCAAAAATTGAATGAAATTGAAAAACCCGCCTGCAGAAGCTTTGTGAATATCGTGAAAATTTTTTTGAGTAACCACATGGCTGAAAATTACAAAGATTTAGTAAATGAACTGTTGACAACATATAAAGCTTTGCGGTGCAATATATCGTTAAAGATACATTTCTTGGACTCGCATGTGGATTATTTTCCCGAAAACCTGGGCGTTGTCAGTGACGAACACGGGGAATGGTTTCACCAAGATATTTGCCAAATGGAAAAACGATGTCAAGGAAAATGATTTCCTGGCATGTTAGCTGATTACTGCTGGGTACTCAAGAGGGACCTACCTGCAGCTAAGAATTATTGAAAAAAAAAACACATCTGTATATTTTTGACTATTTTTTTGTAAAAAAAATAATGTTTTCTATGAAAACGGATGCAGCAACGTCAGTGTCTATTTTTTCAACCTTGCGCCGCGTCATGAAGCGCGTTAAAACGTGGCTTACTTTACTGGCTTTACGGTAGCGGCATAATATACATAATTGAGAGAAAACAAATAGAAGTATACTTTTTGTTGCAAATAAATAAAATATGTGAAAGTTATACGGCTACGGCCGCAATAAAGTAACAGGTACCCACATCTGGTTTTAAGTGTTCTAGAGACAATCCAGTTGAAAGACGAAAAGAAAACACATAAGTAAAGGCTAGAGTATATTTATTAGGCAATCATTACATTCACGAATATAGGTAACTGTAAATTAAACAAAATCGTGTAATCGCAAGAAATTATGATTGAAGATATTCCAGACAATTTAAGTGTTGCAGATTGCTACAAATTATTAAAGAAAACACTAACAGAGGTGTCCAATAACATAACAGAAAAATTAGAAAAATATCAACAAGACATAACCACAAAATTAACCGAAGCTAACAAAAAAATTAAAGAATTGGAAATAACCAACAAACACTTAAGCATAGAACTGGAGGTAACAAAAAGAGAAGTTAGGAAAAATAACCTGATCATTTTCGGAGTAGAGGAGAACGAAGAAGAAAATCTTTACAACAAAGTAACCAATTTATTTAAATCTAAGCTATCCACCAACGTTACAAAATCTGAAATAAGTGTATGCTACAGATTTGGGAAAAATGCGGAAGGCAAACATAGGCCAATAGCTGTAAAATTTGTGTCATTACACAAGAAACAGGAAATATTTGGCAATTGTGGCCAGTTAAAAGGTGGCAGTATCTCTATAGCAAACGACTTAACCAAAGAAGAGCGAGAAATACAAAATGTTCTCAGAAAACATTTAAAGGAAGCTAGAGACCAAGGCCTAGAGGCCAAAATAAAAAGAAATCTACTCCACATAGATGGAACTAGTTATACTGCAGATCAATTAAAATCGTTAGAAAAGGACAAGAATATTGAAGAGGATACAGAACACCAATCAGTAAAAGAAGTAAGGCCAAAAAAATCCATCGGCGCATGGAGCGGATATCCCACCATCAACATCGATAACGCCAGCAGTAATACAGAAACAGTTGAGAACAAGGCATGGTACAAAGAAGTAAAATTTTATCATTGCTATCTATTTAATTAAATCATAAAAAAAAAATAACATTCTAAATTTAATATATATTAATAATTGTTAACAAAAAAAACTTTTCCAAGTAAGTAAAATACATCTAAATATAAAACAGTGCCTAGTAAAAAAAAAAAAAAAAAAAAAAAAAAAAAAAAAAAAAAAAAAAAAAAAAAAAAAAAAAAAAAAAAAAAAAAACAATGGATTCCTTTATAAGAGACTTTACATATTCACAGGTTGATACCTATTGTACAGAAGACATAGATACATGCAAAAATTTAATTAAACCTGAAAAGCAATTTTCAATTTTTCACACGAATATACGTAGTATACATAAAAATTTCGACAATCTCCAGATATACCTTTCCCACTTTAACAACTCATTTGATTGCATTTGCCTATCTGAAACATATAAAATAGAACACCTCAGTAATTTTAATATACCAGGGTACTATTGCTATTACAATAAAGGGAAAATAAATCGCAACGACGGGGTTGTAGTTTATATAAAAAATAATTTAGAACAAAATGTTGAAATCGTTACACTAGGCAATATAAATATTCTAAAAATTAATCTCAAATTGCAGAGTAAGAATTTTGTAATATCTCTAATATACAGGCTGCCATCCACAAATGTTGATGAATTTATAATAAATTTAAAAAACTATATTGGAAATATGTGTAACACAGATTATAACATTGTAATTGGTGATCTTAATATAAACATTCTATCGCGTCAAAACTTTGCATATGAGTACTTAGATACATTATATGAAAATGGCTATGAATCGCTTATTAACAAACCTACATGGCGTCAAGGACATCTCTCAAGTTGCATAGATCATATATTTTTAAAAACAATGAAAAATACTACAGTAGTACCTATTGTATTGCAGTCGAATATTACAGATCATTATAGCACGCTCATTTCATTCCCAAATATACACAGGGGAAATATAACATGCAATAAAAGCAATAATATTTATACCGAAATAATAAATAAGAAACAATTATTAAATATATTACAGACAGAAAATTGGGACCCTTTTTATAAATGCGTCGACGTGGAAAATGCATGTAGTATATTAGAAGATACAATAAAGAATGCTACAGCAAAATCAACTATAAAAATAAAACAAAAACAAATTAAACGTAAAGAATGGATTACGGCTGGTTTGATAAAATCAATAAAAGCAAGGGACAGTCTCTATCAACAAGTCATTAAGAACCCAGAAAATAATGTCCTAAAAGAAAGGTACCGTGTATACAAAAACAAACTAAACAATTTAATTAAAAAAGCTAAGCAAGATTTTTTCCAAAAACACATTACACTAAACAACAACTCAAAAACGATTTGGAAAACAGTTAAAAATATTACGAATAATGACACAAAAAGAACAGAAATAAATAAGATTAAATTACATAACAATAAAATATCTACAAACAAAAAAGAAATAGCGAATCAGTTTAATGACCACTACTCTGAAATTGGATCGAATCTAGCAAGCAAAATTAAAAAACCCTCTCGGATATTTCAGAATCAGATTTATGGAAATACCTTTCTTTTAGAGCCAGTATCAGACCAATATCTCTCACCACACATATTTCAAAAATCTTTGAAAGGGCGATAAAAGTTCGAATGGAATCATTTTTAAATAAATTTCAGTTACTTTCAAAAAAAACAATTTGGTTTCCGTGAGAAAACATCTACTCAAGACGCTATAGCAAAGTTAGTTGGGAAATTATATGACGCGGTTGATCGAGGTTTTCCTTCCATTTGTGTTTTCATTGACCTTGCTAAGGCATTTGATACAATAAGCCATGAAAAAAATATTAAGAAAACTTTGGGATATGGGATTTAGGGGTAAAATTCACAACTTACTTACAAGTTATTTACACAATCGTTCCCAAGTAGTCAAAATAGGAGATACACTAAGTGACCCCAGAATCGTTCTTTACGGTTTACCACAGGGAACGGTTCTGGGACCAATCCTATTTAGTATATATCTAAATGGTCTGCTTACTCTACAATTAGATGGCTCAATTTATTCATTTGCAGATGACACTGTAGTATTTTTCACTGCCTCAACTTGGGAAATGGTAAGGAAACTTGCAAGTAAAAATTTAAAAACAGTAAAGGATTGGCTAGATACACATCTTCTTACTATTAATATAGACAAAACAAAATTCTTACCATTCTGCTCCTATAAAAGTAACCTGCCACAGTTTTCAGATATTATCATTGAAGAGACAGCTCAGACAATTCAAAAAGCAACGTACATAAAATACCTTGGAGTGATTCTTGACAGCCATTTAAAATGGGATTTTCATATAGAAAGTGTATGCAAAAAATTGAGATGCTTTATCTATACATTTAAACAATTAAAAAACATATTAACCTCTAAACAGCTAAAAACAGTATATTACGGACTTATTCAGTCGCAATTATGCTACGGTGTGCTAGCATGGGGTGGAATAAATAAAACAAACCTAAATCCCCTTGAGAAACTACAAAAACGATTTTTAAAAATTATTTTAAAGAAAGATTATTATTACCCAACTTATTCATTATATAATGAAACAGATGTATTAACTATAAGGAAATTGTACTGCATAGCTTTAATAATAAACCAATACAATTATTTACAAAAAACAACTACACACAGCAATTTATCCCCCCCGCATGACCACCATACTAGAAATAAAGAAAAAGGAACAATAACAGTACCGCGGGCCCATAAAACGATAGGGCAAAAAAGTTTTACCTACCTAGCCCCCCGATTGTATAATAATATACCACCACTCTATAAACATCTTAACTATAATAAATTTAAATACGAAATAAATAAATGGCTCCAAAAGTACCCATTTCAGATATTACACAATTTTGTTGATACCGGTGCTTTCTCGGTTAATTAATTTTGCATTATTTATCTAAAAATTATACCCAATTAAACATTTTCTCACTGATTGAATTATACTTACCTAAATAATAAATGTAAACATTATAAATATTGTAAATTGTATCATGTATTCTTATAACTTCCAGTTTGTCTTTTATAATAATTTTAAACACTAAAATGTCGCATAACCAATCATTGGTCCTGATATATATTAATGCTTATAATGAACATAATAACAATTATAATTATTGTATGTGTGTAACTGTGTACATATTAATTCATCTACTGATACCATATAGATAAATGTGTGTAGACAGTTACGTATTATGTTCGTCTTAGGTTTAGATTATGTTTGTGTATATAGCTGCAAGATGTAGCACTCACGCCCAGTTTTTATAACTATGTGAGGCTTACCTAAGGTTTATTACTTATTAGTATATGCTATAACAACTTATTCTGCATGCTAAAATTAAATTATAGTATCTTATAGTATGTAATTTTGAAAATAAACCATTATTATTATTATTATTATTATTATTATTATACATATGTTATAGTTATAAATTCACTTCTAGTCCGACCCTGCTTTCACTGTTAAGGTCAAATTGTTGGGTATGTTTCAAGAATATTGGAGTTTCATTTCAGAGGTATAAGAGGGCGGCACCTTGTCTGTGATTTTGTGGCCTTTTTCATATTTCTTATGCCGATATCTGAAATGAATCATCCATTGTATAAAAAATCAACCTATTATACCGTGAAAATATCAGTTTAAGTGATGATGAGAAATTGAATACGGGAAGATACTTATAGAGAATTATTGCTACACAATCTGATATGATGTAAACAACCCGAGTTTATGGAACCGGAAACCAATTTCACTTCATTATCATTACAATTATTCTTATATCTCGTATGAATAGGCTTTTTACGTTCTAATTACATGCCAGCAATGAGTAAATTCCTTTTATGCGAATGTCGGTATCAAGGGATTATTTAACGTCTGTATTAATTACATTGAGAAATAATAATAATAATAATAATAATAGATGAAGATGTGTAAAAATAGTTTAAAAAGATATTTAAATGGCATACAAGGCCTCCATTTATGTAACAACAAAACAGACGCCGGCTCGCGTGATATTTGGACGTGGTAAGATTAGACTGCTATGTGACTTGGTGTTTGGTACACCAGATGAGAAGCGACTTTCCACAAATTACCACGCTGATGAAGTTGCTGAACGGCTGAGGAATATCCATGAGTCTGTACGAGACCGAATTGCCATAGCAAGTGATCGCATGAAGGCTCGTTATGATCTTAAGGCGAATTCAAGAGGATTCCAGGCGAGAGATCTGGTTAGTACTTGAAAATATATGTAAGTCATCACAAAAAATATCAGCTGAGTATTGCACTTCGTTATACAATCAGCACATGCTATTATAACGCAGAATTTTTGTGTTGGTTTGTACAAGGAATATTACACCTAAAGGTAGGAGAATTTCTAGACCCAATTCTAGGTACGTGAAGCTGGAGCAAATTTAAAAATTCAGAATTATCAACTTGACTGTGTACAAGTTTGTATAATTGCATAATGTATGATATCTTACGTCTAATGAACAAGGGTTCCTAGTTAAATTCATTAATTGTCAGAATAATTATAGTTTATATCTGGATATCTTTTGTATTTAATAAATTACATATATTTACAAAATGTTGGCTTAATTCTCTCAATTGCCTGTAATGTGGACTCCACACAATACAACAATATTCAAAACAACTTCTCACAAATGGAAAATATAGAGTTTTTAGACAGTCAATATTTGTAAAGTTTCTTGTGTTCCTTATAATAAAACTAAACATTTTTAGACTACGATTACTAATGTAATCATAGTGTGGGATAAAAGATAGATTCGGATCAAAGATCACTCTAAGATCCTTTATCTGGTGAGATTACATCATTTACCGTATATTCATATGTAATTTTCTCCCTTTTTTCTAGAAAAAGTCATCACCTGACATGTAGGCCAGACGACTTCGAAAAAAAGCCTCAATAAGGAAATAATTAGTGGAAAGCTGGAAATTGCTTTAATCGCTTTATTTGGACCCAGATATTACTCTCCCAAGTTTTCCCCCTCGAGCGAAGTCGGCGTTGGCCCTTCTGGCCCTAAGAAGGTACCATTTTTCGGTTTCTTGCAAATATCTCCCAAACCATCAACTTTATCAACAAAATACCTATTATAAAAAATAATTTAGAGTAAATTTTCTACAAAAATGTTCTTTACCGTTTGTCTCTAAAGTGAACCGTTACGATGCTACGACCATTCAAAGTGGAACCCTTTTTGATTCTTGCGGAAAAGTTATCGAAATCATATGCCATATCAAAGTTTCTACATGTTATAAATATTTGTCAGCATTTCAGGTGCACAAGCTGTTACAAGTATAACAGCTTTTCAATGTAAACAGCTGTGGCAAAGTACCTACGATTAGTATTATTATTGACTAGTATTGACATAAAATCACTCTTTTCCACACCACCTGGCGGTAGAGTAAATGGCGCGGTTTTTTGTAAGTGGTGTCCCCAGGAGGCCTAATCCACTGTTCAAATGTCAAAGTTAGTCGATTTTCAACCGTTTTGATGACTGCTGACAAATATTTATAACATGTAGAAACTTTGATATGGCATATGATTTCGATAACTTTTCCGCTAGAATCAAAAAGGGTTCTACTTTGAATGGTCGTAGCATCGTAACGGTTCACTTTAGAGACAAACGGTAAAGAACATTTTTGTAGCAAATTTACTCTAGATTATTTTTTATAATAGGTATTTTGTTGATAAAGTTGATGGTTTGCGAGATATTTGCAAGAAACCGAAAAATGGTACCTTCTTAGGGCCAGCAGGGCCAACGCCGACTTCGCTCGAGGGGGAAAACTTGGGAGAGTAATATCTGGGTCCAAATAAAGCGATTAAAGCAATTTCCAGCTTTCCACTAATTATTTCCTTATTGAACTACCTGTCGCCTGGCCTAATGTCTTAGTATTGAGACTTAATTTGTTAGCAACACCCCAAGCGGTCAAGGAGTTAATGTCTGATTGTAAGTAATGTTTGACAATCATGTTCATCATGGATAACTCTAAAAATTTTCAAATCATCGGCATATAAATAAGTTTTAGAGTCTACCAACTCAACATCATTAACAAAAAGTAAGAACGTTAATGGGCCCAGGTTTGAGCCTTGCGTGACACCGCTTCTGGCACAATATAAAATTGACTTGAATCCTCTATGCTCCACATATTGCAGTCTCTTGGTTAATAAAGAAATAAACAGTATAATGAGATTATCACACAGTCCAAAATATTTAAGTTTATTAATTATAGTTTCATGGTGCACCCGATTAAAAACTTTCGTGAAATCAGTATATATTAAATCAACTTGCCTCCTTTGATCAAGTGCACCTGAGACAAATTGAGTAAAATTGTACAAATTTGTAGCAGTTGACCTACTCTTGATTAAGTCATGCTGGCTGTCACATAACTGTTCAACAACATGACTGGATACATAATATGGTACAATGTTGGATATTGATAATAAAAGATTTATTGCCTGATTTAAAGACAGGCCAAATTTTAGACACTTTCCATTGTTTTGGAAAAACCCCCTGCCTTAAGATTAACCTAAATAAAAAACATAACGGTAATTCAAGACACTCCATACAGTCTATAACTAAAAACGTTGGTATATTATCAACTCCCATAGTGAAGTTAGGTTTAATGTTTTTCACAGCTCTTCTTATGCCACAAACACTAACATCAAATGTGTGAAGAACATTATTACCACTAGAAACATAATCATTACCAGAAGCACCGTTATAGTTATTCTCAAGAAACATACTTTTGAAATATGTAGCAAAGCTATTCACTGTATCCTGCGAATGAAGTAGTGGTTGATCATTAAAGGTCATAATGCCAGGAATTCTAGTAGTCTTTTTCTTTGCGTTAACATAATTCCATAATTCATTTGGATTTGTTTTTATGATATCCTCAACGGACTTTACAAATATATTCCCTCCGAATACTACTTTTAATTTCACGTTTTAAGGTTCTAATCCTTACTGAATGCTCAAGCAGTTTATGTTTTTTATGTATCTTGACAAGATGAGTTTTAGTTTTAATTTTTCCAGTTATGTCTAGTAAACCAGGGAAGATAATTGGATTGAAATGGTTTTGTTTTAGGCACATACATATCAATGGTTCCATACAATTTGTTGTAGAAAAAAAATCACACGATTCATTAACATCCTGGATCATTTCTAAGCCCCCCCCCTCAATCGATCATAGTTATAGCATTATAGAGCTCATAAAAATTCTTCTTCCAGAAATTGTATTTAGTAGTAGTTGGACACAAGCCATTATCCTTAAATTTTAGATTATTTTCAGACCACAGTAGAGCAGCAGTAAGCCCTGGATTGTCCTCATCCACTAATACAAATTCGTCATGTGAGACATTACATCTTATTTCAGCGGATGTGATAATTAAATCTAAAATTCTTGAATTAGCATTTAAAATATGGTTATGCTGTTCCATCCTACAAATATTAATAAAGTTCTGCAGCAGATTACATAATGGTGACATCCTATTAGATTTATAATAGAAGTTCTGGAATATTAAAATCACCAGTTAAAACTGTTAGTGTATCGGAGTTGCAACAATAATTTTCCAGGTGGTCAAATAATGTTTCAATAGTTGTCAGTGATGGGGGGAGATACAGATTTATCAATAAGATGGAATTATTAGAACTATTGTAAAATTTAACCGCAATTAAGTCAACTTTAAATGCAGCAGTTATATGCCCAAATGAGAAAGACAACATATTTAAAATTTTCCATAATCGACTAAATCAATAGTAATATCAATGTCTGTGCGCGGATATGTGGTAAATAACCAATCAAATTAATAGTTGTAAAACTCGTTTAGGTAGACTTGGTATTTTTCATTTATGTGAAATATTGCACTACTTTAGTGTAGATAAACAGAGATGCCGTCAACGCAAATAAGGAATGTTGAAGTGAGAAAATATTACGCTGGGGCAATAAATGAACAGACCTCAATTTTTGTGCACATAGTATGACGTGTGGTATATAACTTAATTTTAGTGTTCCAAGTGTTTATTATTTTATTACTATTAATACGAATCTATTACTATACCGAAGCCTACCCTGATTAAAGTAAATTCATAATGACTGTAATTAGTAAACGTACCACTCAGTAATTAATATTGTTGGATCTGTAATAACAGTAACTAATAATAACAGTTTAATTTTAGGTTTAATGCTAATAAATAAAACGTTGTGTTTAAAATAAAATAAAAACTTTGGTAACTTTTAGTACACTGTAAAATAATAAGAACTTTTTCTGTACATCTCCATAGGTTATAGCGAAAAGAAATACGTATTATTACGTCTACATGTTTTACCGAATCTTTATGAAAAATCATTTTTTATGTAGTTGATATTTGAATAATTATATAGTTTATATGTACCTATATTAATAATTTTGTATTTCTAATGTTGACTCATTTTTACTTGTAAAAAATTTGAGTTATTGCACTGTTAATGTTATTTAATATGAGTCTTATTTTCTTATAAAGCTTAGAATTATTGCAAGATGAAAAACTCTGAATCACTGAAACAAACGTTGTCATCGGCATGATATAAAAAGAAATTAGTAGGTGTACCTTACTGTCTTTAATAAAAGTATTTTTATTTCCTCATTACATTTGTTTAGCATACTTACTTTTGTTCAAACAACTTTAGACATGCTTTAGGTTCGTTGCTCTTTATGAGAACCCTACCATCTTATATAGAATGTAATAAGAAAAGTTAATAAAACACCAATCAGTCCATCTGCAAAACAGATAGATACATACATAGGTGCAGTGTAAAATGTTCAGTCAATGATGTGTCTTAATTCAGTAAATGCTATCTACCATATTTTCTGTGAGAGAGAACAAATATTACATTTACATTTCACAATTAAAAGGGTAATTTTCATAAGAACTCCTATTCCAGCAAAAAAATCTCAAATCTATCTAGTTTTGAAAATACATTTTGATTTTAAAATTTTGTTTGTAAAGGCAGATAATTACCTTATTTTAGTATACTCTCAATTCCTGAGAATTAGTATCTACTTATGTCAGTATACCTACACAATATACAGTCGAACTTGTTACAACTCGAACTTATTCTTATTTCGAAGTTCTCTGTAACCCGAATATGTTTCTGTGTCCTTGACATATACAGGGTGGGGCAATAGTTCGTCGGACTTCAATATCTCGAGTTCTACGATAGCTACCAATTAAAAAAAAAGTGCAAGTAAACTAGATAAAAAAAGTCTATAACCGGAAATTATTTTCGAATATACAGGGCGAGCCAAGATGAAATTAAAGGATCACGTGCCTTTTTTTTAAATGGTATGCTGTGTATATCAGTACATTTTTTGAAGCCTCTTTCTAGACTCTATTCATTCCTGTATTATTATTGACCATCTCCCAACCACTTTGATGTAATGAATTTTTTTGTTGAAATAATGCCATCTGCAGACGCATATTGAAAAAATCACAAAAGTCACAATTATGGGTTTTTAGAAAAACTTATATAAGTACTAGTTACTAGACATCTAATTAATGTTTTTGAATCATTTTTACTTCCTAAAAATATACAGGTTGGTCAAAAATTATTTTTTAATTAAGAATTTTGTAAATTGAATTTTCTCAATTCTTTCAATTAGAACACCCTGCATATTTTTCGACGATGTGATGTAGAAATTAAAAACGAACATTTTTTGTAAGTACTTCTCTATGCCTAAGTGCAACCATTTTCGTTTTATTGAGCGATAAGTACAAAATTCAAGAATAAATTTAAAAAATAAAGGTTTCTTCAGATAGATAATTGATTAGAAAAAATTATAATAAGTGCTCCACATGTTGCCATTTTGACACATATCTCTATGCACTTTTGAAATGCGGTTTCTACTGTTCCTAAAATTGCCGGTGTGGTAGATATAAGAGCAGTTATTATCTGTTTCTTTATATTTTGTACTGTTGTTAGTGTGTCTTTATAAACAATTTCCTTCACGTATCCCCATAAAAAGAAATCCATTTTTGTAAGATCTGAGGATCTAGCAGGCCATTCGGTGAGTCCATTTCTTCCAATTCATTGAAGTGGATATAGGTATTATTTAAGTGGTCTCTAACTGCATTTAAATAATATGGTGGAGCACGATCATGCTGAAACCACATCTTATTCCGATTCATTTCAGGAAGATTCACCAATAATTATGGCAGCGTTTTCCAGAAAATGAAGATAAATAGCTCCAGTCAATGTACCATCAAAGAAATGTGGCCCTATTACATGTTCTTCAATAATTCCTCCCCAAACGTTTATAGACCATCTGTGCTAGTTATCAACTTGCCTAAATAATTGAGAATATTTCGAAGCATAATAATGGAAATTGTGCCTATTAACAAATCCATTTTTATGAAAAGTTGCCACATCAGTGAATAAAACATTACCTCTGGCCCAATTACAAAACTGTAGATGCCTTTGAGAACCGTCATCAGATAGTTCCTGATGCATTTGAATATGATATGCATGAAACTTATTTGTTTTTAAGATTCGTCTACTTATTCCTACTAATGAGCTCACTTCTCTTTGACTAATATGGGGATTCTCAACCGTTGCCAGCACCACAGAAAATTTATTTTCTTCATTCACAACACGTTTCATTCTCTCACTTTTTTTATATTCGACATTTCCAGTTTCCACAAATCTATCAAGAAGGTTTTGGAAGCTGCTTACATCAGCAGTCCTTCTTTCAGTATACCTTTGTTTATAAATTCTATTGGTAAGCAAACAATTTCTGTCTGATTCGCCCAAAACAAAAGTCATGTCTACAAGTTCCGCTTTATAAAAATTCATTTTGTAAAACTCGAAATGTTTTAAATTTAATACAAATGATAACTGACGACCGATAAGTGCGATAAATGTTCATTTGTATAGGACAATTTATACTAAACTGAGGTTTTATTGCGTGTCGAATAACTAAAACAGCAAAAAAATTTACAGAAAAACTATTACAAAAAGGGACCAGTTAAATACTATTTACCCACTTCAATGGATTGGAAGAAATGGCCCCACTAAATGGCGTCATTCCAAAAGCATACAGAGACGTGTGTCAATCAAAATGGGCAACATGTGGAACACTTATTATAATTTTTTCTTATGAATTATTTGAACAAACCTCTATTTTTTAAGTTTATTCTTGAATTTTGTCTTATTGCTTAATAAAACGAAAATGGTTGCAATAGGGAAGTACTTACAAAAAATTTTCGACCTTCAATTCTACATCACATCGTTGAAAAATATACAGGGTGTTCCATTTTAAAAAATTGAGGAAATTCAATTTAAAAAAGTTCTTAATTGAAGAATAATTTTTGGCCACCATGTACATTTTTAGGAAGTAAAAATGATTCAAAAACATTAATTAGATGTCTCGTAACTAGTATTCACATAAGTTTTTCTATTTCTTTAATGAAGTATTCAAATTGGTTTACAGTGAGGAAGAAAAAAACCAAATATTTATACAAGATAGAAAACAAAGATTTATTTAGGAAATTTAAATATAAATAAATGATAACTCATAAGAGATGTTCGATGTGTCCACTATTACTGTCAATGCATAATTGATAATGTCTTCTTATATTTATAATTGCACCGGAAATGGCTTCATCATTATTTACATTCAGATTGTTTATTTCAAGTCGAATTATGTCTTTAATGACTTGAATACTATTATCATTATTATTATTATTTATTATTATTATTATTATTATTGACAGTGTCTAGAAATCCCCAAAAAAATTAATCCGTAGGGGTCAAATCCGGACTGTTAGGTGGCCATTTAATAGGTCCATTATTCGATATCCATATTGGGAATACATTATTCAAATGATCTCGAATGGGTAGGACACTATGCGGAGTTGCCCCATCCTGCATCCAAATCATATCAAGTTCGGCTTCCGGAAAATTCTGCAAAAGAATATTTTCTGCTTCTGGGATAATTATTTCCAGATAGGTAACTCCAGTTAAAGTATAATCATAAAATATAGGCCCAATAATTTTGTTTCTGAAAATTCCACACCAAACGCTAACAGTTTTTCTTCCTGATTTTTTATTTGTTTTACCAATATTTTTCTGTTATGCTTGTTTTCCCACGACCTTCCATTTTTCCTATTAAAAACTCCTGCCGTAGAAAAGGATGATTCATAAATCCATAATATTTTAGTAAAAAAAATCTGGATCTTCATCCAACTTTTGAAAAATCTGACGGCAAAAGTCCAGCCTTTTCCTTTTATGAGTCTCAGTTAAACCTTGTACGGGTAAAATTTTATATGGTCTGTAGCTGTTATTTTTTAACGTACGTTGGATTTTTGGAATAACTTTTACCTAATTGATCGACTGCATTATTTATACTATTCAGAAATTTCAAAAAAATAATACAATGCTTTTTTCTACTAAAACTGGAGGTATTATTCACCTTTCGGTAAATATTTTTGAACGTATTTTCTGATGTGTTGGACGATTTGGGTACAACACCCTATATGCTCTTTTTGCTGCACGTTTATTTTTGTTATTTTGTATATAACAAATAAATATTTAGACTTTTTCTCCTCAGTGTAAACCAGTTTGATTATTTCATAAAAGAAATGTCACTTGTCACACATAATAGTTGTCATTTTCATAGCTCACTTTAATAATGTTAACTTTTCCATATTTACAGTAACTAGTTTAACTAAGATATTCGAAGTTTAATAACTCAAAAACGATGTATGGTAGGGGTAATATATGGTATATTTTTGAAATGAGGAACGAAGGATCATTCCAAAAATTTAATAATATACAGGGTATCCTATTTAAAAAAATATATTATTTTTTGTATCCCCCTGAAATCTGCACGCTGCTGTACTTTATATAGCATTTTAACAAAATTCAGTCTTAACCACAAAACTTTTATTTAAAACTTTTTTTTCTATAGGCAATAACAACGATGATAAGGAGTGGGTAATTTATAATGAATAACCCTGTACAAGGCAAAGTAACTATATTTAGATTGATAAAAACGTCCTTGCAGTTCTCTCAGTATGCCAATCCAGCAATGATCCGTATAGCCTTTTTTTGAATTGAAAAAAACGGTTGAAGTATGTGCTGAATGGCCCCATACCAAGATAAAAAAAGAATTAATGCATGATATGCCGTTAATATTATTGTCCGTGATACACTATTTGCCTGACTGCGCAACAAGAAAATGTTATGTGATATATTTTTGCAGATTAATTCTGTTTGTTTATCCCAAGTTAAATTAGTATCTAATGTAACGCCCAAAAATTTAACACAATGAGAGGAATCCATATTCTGGGAGTGGTGTCTTAAACTGAAAATCATTGTTTCAGTTTAAGTTTTTATTCAGAACTAACTTATTGGTTAAAAACCAGGAACCAAACAATGTATTTTTAACTAAGTGCACAGAGAAATTCTTCATTAAACAGTAACTACAAAATACCACTCAAAAACTAATAAATACAGAACGAATATAATAAAACTGACAAATCAGGTAAAAAGTGCAATAATCAATAAATCCAGTCACAGCACATCACATAACCAAATCGTCCAAAGATGACAATTGACAAATCTTGCTCTAAATAATCACCAGATGTTCGTATTATTTTTTTTATATTTTTTTTTTTTCGGAATATCCGATGCCGGTCAGTCCTCCCGTGGTCTCCGACGCCTCACGGGAGTCGCACCGGCGCATTATCTACAGCCACTCGCCACATCTTGCAGGGTTAGTGACTGTAGATACCAGAATCGTGTGCCCTAAGCATACGGAGAGAACCCAGGATGACCGCCTTCTGCATTTGGCCTGCCAGCCACTCGGCTGATTTTTGGCAGGCCTGTATGATCTTCAGTTCCGAGAGCAGCGCAGGCTTTATCCCTCCGAGTACACCGATAATAAGGACGACCATTTTGACCGAGTAGCCTGGGTACAGCACTTGGAGCTCGTACTGGAGATCGCGATATTTGGTCCGTTTCTCCTCCTCCTTCAAGGTGATGTTTTTCTCCGCAGGTGCCGAGAACTCGATGACATACATCACCTTGAGCTGATGGTCGAGGAGGACTATGTCAGGCTTGTTGGCTTGGATTAGCCTGACAGTCGGGAACGAGTAGTTCCAGTAAATCCGGCATTTCTCGTTCTCGACAACGGACTCAATATCTTCGGGGACGTAAGGCAGCACTGGTGTCTGGTCTACCCCGTACGAGTTGTATTTTTTTTTTCCGGTTTCCCGATGCCGGTCAGTCCTCCCGTGGCCTCCGACGCCTCACGGGAGTCGCGCCGGCGCATCAACTACAGCCACTCCCCACATCCCGCAGGGTTAGTGACTGTAGATACCAGAATCGTGTGCCCTAAGCAGACGGAGAGAATCCAGAATGACCGCCTTCTGCATTTGGCCTGCCAGCCACTCAACTGATTTTTGGCAGGCCGGTATGATCTTCAGTTCCGAGAGCAGCGTAGGCTTTATCCCTCCGAGTACACCGATTATAAGGACGATCATTTTTACCGAGTAGCCTGGGTACAGCACTTGGAGCTCGTACCGGAGATCGCGATATTTGGTCCGTTTCTCCTCCTCCTTCAAGGTGATGTTTTTCTCCGCAGGTGCCGAGAACTCGATGACATACATCACCTTGAGTTGGTGGTCGAGGAGGACTATGTCAGGCTTGTTGGCTTGGATTAGCCTGACAGTCGGGAACGAGTAGTTCCAGTAAATCCGGCATTTCTCGTTCTCGACAACGGACTCAATATCTCCGGGGACGTAAGGCAGCACTGGTGTCTGATCTACCCCGTACGAGTGCCTTAGATGGTAGTATAGCACTCGTAAAGCCGCGTTATGTCGGTGGATGTAGGCCGAAATCGCATATATGGGACATGCAGAAAGTAAGTGCATGAGCGATTCCGGCGCCTGATGGCAGGTCCTGCAGTTGATATCAGGAACCTCTACACGCCACACGCGGCTACGGTAGACCAAGGTGTTGATAACACCATCCTGGCAGGCCATAATGAATCCCTCGGTCTCTGACTTAAGCCCGGCTGACCTTAGAAAGGCGAATGTCAGCCTGGTCGATAAACCCAGTGTTTCTATGTTCTTATAGAAGACGCCATGCTGGGGTTTATCGACATGCTGCCGAAACAGATTTTCCGTTTCGGCAGCTCTGATTCGGGCTTTCAGACGATTTGGCTGAAGTTCGGTGACTGACTCAACATCAACACCTCGCCGACCTCCTCGCCCGATGTCAAATGCGAGACCGAGTACATCTGCGGCTCTTTTTGCTGCCTTGAACAATCCTGCTCCCACTCCTACAGTTTCGTGATGTTTTACGAACCGCAAGAGGGGATCTGAGCTCCTGAGGATGTTACATGCCATACTCAGAGCTACTCTGCCATGCGTACACTCCAGACTCAAGAGTCCTCGGCCCCCCGTTGACGTGGGAGGTACACACGAGGAACGGACGATCTAGGATGAATACTTCTGTGAATATTCATCATCTTGCGGGTATCCCTGTCTAATTGACGCAGCTCATCTACCCTCCACTTTACTACTCCGAAGGAGTAGAGCAGAATCGGAACGGCAAGCATATTAGTTGCAGACACCTTGTTCTTCCCCGAAAGTTCGGAAGACCAAATCTTTCGGAGGCGGTGTCTGTACTGGCCGCGGAGAGAATCTTTTATTTGTGATACATCCTGGATGTGCCTTTGTTGCACACCCAGATATGTATAGGTCTCTCCGGCATCCAGATGTCTTAGGATGCTTCCGTCTGCGAGCTGCGCATCTTCAGGGAATTCCCCGCATCGTCCTCTCTTGAGGTGGACGACTGCACATTTGTCCAACCCGAACTCCATACCAATTGCCCGCGTATATTCTTCGACCACCCTAAGAGCGTTTTGTAGTTCACGCTCTCCGGAGGCATAAAGTTTAAGGTCATCCATATAAAATAGATGGGTGACCTTAAGCCTCCGGTCGCTGGGTGGCCCACATTGATATCCGCGGGTTTGGCGGAGCCCAACAGACAACGGCAGCAGTGAGATGCAGAAGAGGAGAGGACTCAGGGAGTCACCCTGGAAAACTCCTCTCCTAAATGTCACCTGCTCTGTCGTGACCCGCTGTGCACCTGATGTTATGGTGAAGCGGGTCTTCCAGAGCGGCAGCAGCTGTTCTATGCATCTCACTAGTGGTGTTGGTACCGCAAGACATTCGAGCAAGTACAACAATAGCTCATGCGATGTTGTATCAAATGCCTTGCGGTAATCAATCCAGGCCATCGATAGATTCCGCTTGTATTGCACAGAATCCTGTGTAATACAGCGGTCTATCAGCAGGCTGTCCTTGCAACCTGCCATGCCCTTCTTGGCACCACGCTGTTCGTGTATCTGCTGGAAGACTGGATCAACAGACCTCAGCATCCTAGCATACAAGATACGTGTAAATATCTTGTAGCAGGAGTTAAGGCAAGTGATCGGTCTATAATTCCTCGGGTCGGAAAGATCCCCCTTTTTGGGGATAAGCACAGTACGTCCCTCGACGAACCAGTGCGGAATCTGCTGCCCCTCGTTCAACCATGAGTTGAAAACTCGCGCCAGACGGCGGTGAGTGGAAGGAAATTTCTTCCACCACCAGTTGTTAATGCCGTCTGGGCCCGGGGCAGCGAAGTTCTTGGTACCAACAAGTGCTTGTTGGACTTCCTCCGTACTGATTGCCGGGCACACTTCTTCTGGCTCTTCAAGATGTCTGTGACACAGAGCCTCGAAGTGTGCAATTGATGGAGTGTCGCTATTGAGTTGTATTATTATTATTATTATTATCATTATTTTTATTTCTTTAATAATGGTGCAATTATTTCTGGCAGCATTTGATTAATGGCAAACAAATATGGTGCATTGTGTGGTAAATCTAAATAAGGTGCCAAATGGTCAATAGCGTATTCATTAATGTTTTTTTTTCATTCCTTTGTAATAATAACATTTTCACCACTTTACCTCAACGGTTGCCTGATAATTTTTTGTTTGTTAATTTACTTTCGCATATCAGAATAAACTCAATCTGTCTAGTTAACTAGTACATTTTTAATTTAAAGATATTTTCTCATTATTATTCAAACAAGACTGAAATAAACAAATAACTTATTTAATTTAGAGAAAATATCTAAGACGGATGAAGAAAGTTGAAATAAATTGGGCGAACGTTAATTTAGAATGATTTTACTTTTTAAACTATCCTATGAGTGTTGTAATTATTAATATTTAAACCCGTATTTGTATTTAATACACATTAAGTCGGACTAATAGGTACTACCTATTTAGAAACTAATTATTCTATTATTATGTAAATAAAGTGAAAAGAATCAAATTATTTAGCAAATTCTTATTAATTACGATAAAAAATGAAAGTCCAGTTAGTTTATGTCTTTTAATAATCAGACATTGAAAAGCGTATAAGAAAAATACGGATTCCTTTGAAATTTGACTACATATACAGGCTGTTACAAATTCGCTTCTCACTACAGGGATCTCGGAAATGGTAAGAGATACGAACTAGCTTAAATGGGAGCAAAGTTGCGTAATCAGGGGACCAACATTATGCCTCTAAAAAACATGATTAGTTTTCGAAATATTTGAAATATTTTTTAAACCATCACGCGTTACAATAAAACATTATTAGAGTTTTAATCCCATGCCCATATTTATTTCTAGGTACCTCGAGTGCTCAAAATTCATACAAATTCCGATCTAATTTTTTTCAGGATATTCATACAAATACATTTGATTCTTTCACAGTTGCGATTGCAGGTATAATAAATTCCGATCATATGACGCTTATCTTCATTTTCAACATTTGCTAAAACGTACTCACTTTTAAAAAAGATGAATTAGTTGTAATTATAAAGATTGCCGTGAATAAGTAATGTGTTAACAGACAAACACATACTAAAGAACTGACAGTTATTGACAGTATTTATTTGAATTTGTCTGACTTGAGTTATTGCCTGTTATTGTATGCCCTTCTCAAATGAAGATAAACGTAATATGATCAAAATTTATTATACCTCAACTCTGAAAGAGCGTGTGACATGTATTTGGATGATTATCCTGAAAAAGAACAGCCTCATAGACCATTATTTCAAAAATTATATCGGAAGTTGACTGAATTTGGAGCATTCGAGAAACCTAGAAATAAATATGGAAACCGGATACAAGAAAATGAAACATAAGCTGTTTTAGATGAGGTTTGCTTGATTTTTTTTAAGCTGTAGTTACAATAATTTAATTTTTTTTAATTATGCTAGATTAGTAATGACCGCCATAAATCAACGCGAGAAATGGCTTTGAATATTAATTTACCAGGAATTAGTCATATAAAAGTATGGCGAATTCTTAGACACAATCATTACAAACCCTTTAAAATACACATTTCCCATTGCCTATGACCAGGAGACAGAACAGCGTTTCGCATATTGCAATTGGTTGCGTCAGCAATTACACAATCGCCCAAACGGTTTTACATGAAGTTATATGGACAGATGAAAGTAAATTTTCTAACTGCTGTATTTTCAATAGAAATACAGAACACATCTGGTCAATACAAAATCCAAGACAAAGCAGGCCTATAAGAAACCAAATAAAATTTTCATTAAATGTATGGGCTGGTATTTTTGGAGACTGCATTAGGACCTTTCATCTATGAGGGCAAGTTTTTCTTTTTTCAATATCACCTCAAACAAGGCTGAAATTAAACAAAAACGGATTTCCAAAAGTTCGGTTTTTATTCAAATATTTCGAAAACTAATCATGTTAGCCTTGATTTATTAGAGGCATAATGTTGGTCCCCTGATTACGCAACTTTGCCCCCATTTAAGCTAGTTCGTATTTCTTACCGTTTCCGAAATCCCTGTAATGAGAAGCGAATTTGTAACAGCCTGTATGCATAACATAAGTTGTTAGAGCATGCCACAAAGAAAGATTGAATAGATTGATTGACCGGAAAATCGACCATTTTTAATAAATGATTTCTTTTTGGTGCCTAATGCCCAAAAATTTAATTTATATTTATATATTTGGGTCATATGAATATGACCTTGAATGTGATGGTTTACTGGGTGATATAGACCTTTTTCCAGAACACATGATAATTGATGAATCTTCCTTTGAACTAGAATTTTGTTCATTTTCCGGTTTGACCGGAAGCGACCGTTTTCTTTTAATTTTAAATGCCACATTGTATATTTTTTTGGATTTTTCCATTGAGCCTGAAATTCTCTATCCAACCATGTATCGCAACGTGATGTCCAAATACACATTTATTCACTTAGTTGGCCGTGATATGGGACTTGGAACTATAGCAACTAAATCGAATAAGTAAGATAAGGGATTCAAACACAACTGATTATAAACAATTTCTAGTGAAATTGAATTTAGTTCTAGCAAATGGCTGACGGCGGCCACAATTTTCTATTTTTTCAAAATTTTATACAAACCCTACTTTTTTAATCATTATCTGTTATAGAATTCCATTAGCTTAATGTAACACACTGAAACTTTATTTCAGTACTGTCTAACCGGGGAAATAAGGCCGTTGTGGCAAAGGAGAGCATTACCGAGAAGTCGCCGCCATCTTTCTGCGAAACCATATACTAGAAGTACAGTATATCTCTCAATCTAATGAGTAGGTGTGGGTGCAAACGAACACAAAAATTTGTCATGCACTAATTAATTTATTCCATTTACACTTTACGGAAAATGGAATGCAGGAAGCAAATTCTTTCCGCCGGCTTTCTTACGCCGGACGGACTGTATTTGGTTTCTCATTAATAACAATACTTATTCAGTCAAAAAGGTGAAAAACACTAAAATGTAGTAGAAATTGATATCAATTTTCGTAAATTAAGATTACGCGGTTTCAAAAAAAATACATTAGTTTTACACAGAAGTTAATTTTTACAATTTGTGTATAATTTTTAAATAGATTCTGTAGATTTCCTAAACAAACTCGTGCATCTAAACCTCTTCATTTGTAAAACATATTTACAATTTATTATTATTATAGACATTAGAAATTATTCAAGGTGGTCTGAATTGTACAGGGTTATTCATTATAAATTACCCACCCCTTATCATCGTAATTATTGCCTATAGAAAGAAAAGTATTAAATAAAAGTTGTGTGGTTACGACTGAACTTTGTTAAAATGCTATCAAAAGTCCAGTAGCGTGCAGATTTCAGGGGATCCAAAAAAATAATATTTGTTTTAAATGGGATACTCTGTATATTATTAAAGTTTTGGAATGATCCTTTGTTTCTGATTTCAAAAATATACCATATGTTACCCCTACCATATACCGTTTTTGAGTTATTAAACGTCGAATATCTTAGTTAAACTAGTTAGTGTAAATATGGAAAAGTTAACATTATTAAAGTGAGCTATGAAAATGACAACTGTTATGTTTGAAACGTGACATTTTTTTAATGGAATAATCAAAATGGTTTACAGTGAGGAAGAAAAAGTCCAAATATTTACTTGTTATATACAAAAATAAACGTGCAGCCAAAAGAGCATATAGGGTGTTGTATCCAAATCGTCCAACACTATCAAAAAAGACGTTCAAAAATATTTACCGAAAGGTGAATAATACCTCCAGTTTAAATAGCAAAAAGCGTGTAGTTCAAGCAAACCAGGAAGAACAGTTAGATATACTGCTTCATTCCGAAGGTAAGCCCATCCATATTTATTCACGAATAAACTTTTTTTAGAAAATTCTGAATGTAGTGTAAATAATGCAGTTGATCAATTAGGTAAAAGTTATTCCAATATCCAACGTACGAAAAAAAAACAGCTACAGACCATATAAAATTTTACCCGTACAATTTTAACAGAGACCCATAAAAGGAAAAAACTGGACTTTTGCCGTCAGATGATTCAACAATTGGATGAAGATCCCGATATTATGGACTGATGAACCATCCATTTCTGCGGCAGGATTTTATAATAGGAAAAATCGAAGGTCGTGGGAAAACAAGCATAACAGAAAAAGATTGGTAAAACAAATAAAAAAATCAGGAAGAGAAACTGTTAGCGTTTGATGTGGAATTTTCATAAAAAAAAATTGTTGGGCCTATATTTTATGATTATACCTTTAACTGGAGTTACCTATCTGGAAATAATTATCCCATATGCAGAAAATATTCTTTTGCCGAATTTTCCGGAAGCCGAACTTCATGATATGATTTGGATGCAGGATGGGGCAACTTCACATAGTGTTCTACTCGTTCTAGATCATTTGAATAATGTATTCCCATAATATTTGGTTTGTTCTTCCTCACTGTAAACCATTTTGATTATTTCATTAAAGAAATGTCACTTATCAAACATAACAGTTGTCATTTTCATAGCTCACTTTAATAATGTTAACTTTTCCATATTTACAGTAACTAGTTTAACTAAGAAATTCGACGTTTAATAACTCAAAAACGGTATATGGTAGGGGTAACATGGTATATTTTTTAAATCAGGAACAAAGGGTCATTCCAAAAATTTAATAATATACAGGATATCCCATTTTAAAAAATATATTATTTTTTGTATCCCCAGAAATCTGCACGCTACTGTACTCTTGATAGCATTTTAACAAAATTCAGTAATAACCACACAACTTTTATTTAAAACTTTTTTTCTATAGGCAATAATAATGATGATACGGGGTGGGTAATTTATAATGAATAACCCTGTACCTTCCATAGTTTGAGAATCAGTAGAAAATGTGAAAATAATATGAGTTTTCTTACTAAACTTATGTCGAATACTCAACCGTTTCAGAAATATGGGGCGTTGAAGTTACATATACCGGGTGCCTACGATATTACTAGCCAGTGTATAACTTCCTTGTAAAAAAAAGATATCAATTTCAAAATTTGGGATGTTGTATGGTTGAATACGGTGCAGAATTTGATTGCTCCAAGATCTGATTTTCATTTCCGGTTTAACTAAAACAGTATAAAATTTGTTATTTTTAATGGAACACCCTCTATATTATTCAAAATTTAGATTGCCCAGGAAATTATAGGTCCAATTCATGTAGCGTACCCTATATCTATCTTTGACAGTTTTCAAGAAAATGGCGGTTGAAAATGTTATATCAATCATAAATTATTTCACTTTCACATAAAACAAATGAATGTAGGAACAAATCTGTTACGGTCATTTAAGTTTTTTGGTGAGTAAAATTTGATAGTCATAAAAATTTCATTTCCGGCTGAACCGGAAGTACTAGGAAAAGTGATTTTCAGGCTCAAATTACTTCGATATTTTTAATGGAACACCCTGTATTGAACCTTAAATTTACATTCTACTAACCTTTCTGGATATTTTTTGTTTGTGGTGTCCCCGGTCTAAACCTAATAGTTTATGAGATATCGGCGACCGAATGTTCACCTGCACTAATATGTCACAAATCTGCTCAAAGCAGAAAAATAAAATAAGTATCAAAAGTGAAAAACTAAAAGTAATAGGTAGGTATAATTCAATTTAACCAATTTTAATGTTCAAAATGTACACCGTTGACTTCTCGGCAAGAATTTATCCTTTCTTTAAATTCCCGAAGAACGTTTTCCATCTGAATTGGAGTATAGAGTTTATCACTTGCTTAATTCTATTTCTAAGGTCTCCTATGTTATGTGGTTGTGTCTTATACACCTTTTCCTTGATATGGGCCCAGTAAAAAAATCCAAAGGTGTAAGGTCTGGGGATCTCGCCGGCCACCGTATAGGACCATTGGTACCTATCCAGCGATTATTAAAAGTTTCACTTAAATAGTCGGTGAGTACTCGGGCATTATGGGGCGGTGCACCATCTTGCTGATAGAGGACATGTTCATGCTGCACAGGTAAAATTTCAATAAAATTTTGAATTTCATTCTGTAGAAAATGTAGGTACCGGGCCCCGTTTAAAGGTCCATCAAAAAATATTGGTCCTACAATGCGTGTTCCTATAACGCCCAGCCAAACGTTGAAGCCGAATCTTTCTTGGGAAGCACCTCCTCTAAATAGATGGTTATTTTCAGTTGCTCAGTATCTCGTAATCTCGTATTGTTCCTGTTAAACATTCCCATGTTGGTAAATCGAGATTCGTCCGTAAATAAAATGCATGATTTTATATTTGGCTGATGACGCTCAGTTTCTAGATACCAATTGCAAAAATTCACGCTTCGTTGATAATCTCCCTCGTAAAGATCCTGATGGATTTGGTACTTAAAAGATTTGTACTTATGTTTATGTAAAATCTTTCGGTAGATGTCCCGACACCACTCGCAATTTGCCTTGTAGAACTTGTTGGATCAATCTCAACACAGGCCAGTGTGTTTATCTCTGCCTCCTCATTTACAATAAATATGTTCTCATGTTCATTATCATTTTCCCTTTTTGAATATTCTTCCAACCATGGAAAATATTGTGCACAAGGTTGGTCGCGTTCTGGATAACGTCGACCATACAATGCTCTGGCTTCCCTTCGGTTTTTTCTTATCTCTCTATATACTAATAACATATCAATTTGTGGCTCGCGCCTAAACAGCCATTTTTAACAACCAGATAAAACTTAAACACTTACTAAAAAGGTAAATCAAGAATAAAACGCAAAAATTAAATGACAACTGTCGAGAGAAACTTTTAAATAATGTAGCAGTACTATCAAAATCTAAATGAAAATCGGTAAATAGTTCTTTTGTTTACACATCCCTCTTGAATCAAAGTTCTTTTTTTTTTGTGTAGCCTTTGTGATAGTGCAGGTGAACATTCAGTGGCCAATATCTCATAAACTATTAGGTTTAGACAGGGGACACCAGAAACAGAAAATATCCAGAAAGGTTAGTAGAAGGTAAATTTTAGGTTCAGTACAGGGTGTTCCATTAAAAATATCGAAGTAATTTGAGCCTGAAAATCGCTTTTCGTAGTACGTTCGGTTCAGCCGGAAATAAAATTTTTATGACTATCAAATTTTACTCACCAAAAAACTTAAATAATCGTAACAGATTTGTTCCTACATTCTTTTGATTTATGTGAAAATGAAATAAACTGTCAAAGATAGATATAGGGTGTGCTTCATGTTTTGGACCTACAATTTCCTGGGTAATCTAAATTTCGAATAATATATAGGGTGTTCCATTAAAAATAACAAATTTTATACTGTTTCCGGTTAAATCGGAAATGAAAATCAGATCTTGAAGCAATCAAACTAAGCACCGTATTCAACCATACAGCATTCCAAAATTTGAAATCGATATCTTTTTTTACAAGGAAGTTATAGGCTGGCTAGTAATATCGTAGGCACCCGGTATATATGAGCTGTATTGTTTAAAATTAATAAAACATTATAACAACACCTTGCAATGAAATTAATTGCCTTAATTTTGCTGTCAATTTTGATATTTTAGCAGACATTGAGATTTCAAGATGACCATGGTACTAGTCAAAAATGCGGGTAGATACTACTTTCCTGTCTAGGGAGGAAAGCTATTTTGTCTCCTAGGGAGAGAAAGTACCATTTGCTGCCCGTATTTGTGGGAGGAAAACTAACTTTCTATAAAGGTCGTAGAAAAATTATTTTAATAAATTAACAGCTGTTTTAAAATTAACAAAATTGTAACTAAGCAAGCAACTTATTCTACAAATTTAATTATTATAATTATTTCTTTTGTTACTTGACACAATTTGCGGAAATAACATTGTAATCGCAACAATTTTGAAATACTTTTTTATTTAAACAGTTACTATGTAAATCATTAAACTTCAAAAAATCCATTATGAAATTTTCTATTCTTTCACATGTCCACATAAACAGTTAATGTGAAAGTTCAACAACCTCCGTTCATTATGTTTATTCTTCTAGCCATTAAAATTAAAATCACAATTATTTAAAGATTGCATTACACACTTAATACCTCTATTATGCACCTTTAAAATAGAAAGAATAATTATCTGTGAAAGACAACAAATGCCGTGGGACTACGAACAGTATGAAAGAGGCCAGCTTTCAAGTAATTTATCTGCAGTAATAATATTCAAATAAATGATGCGCCATCATCACATAAACAAAACTACGATGGCTCTGAAGGGCCACAACAAATTAAAACAAAACTAGAAATTTCTACTTTAAAACTAGATATGTCTACTTTTAAAACATTTTTTTAAGAAACTAGAAATTTCTACTCTAAAACCAGAAATTTCTAGTTCTAAAATTTTGACCTCAAGTGGCGCGGCGCCCAAAACGGTTTTATTGCCAATATCGCTTTACCTTAATATGAGGCTTTACCAGTGGCTTCTGGATAAAAAATGGCCTGTATAAAACTTTTTAAGAACACGGAAGTTTTGTCTGAAACATTTTTTTGCCGAATAGACACCTATAGAGTTTTAAAGTGGGACTTACCAATGAAAGTTCCACGAACGATCAGTTTTAAGCTAAATTTATATTTTTAGGAAATCATGCCCATATAAAGTTTTATACCAACGGCCATGTCTAAAATACCTGTATAGACAGTTTGAGCTCATATCTTTGTTATAATATGCCCCAAATTAAAAAATTAATAATAAATCGGTCAACGCGTTCAAAAATAAAGTGTTGTGGTCTTAAATCGCACACATTGTATATGTATACAGGGGAAATTTCTTATAAACATAGGTCCGCTAAGGCTTTGTTTTTGAGATACAAGGTGTTGACATTTATTTTTTAAAACGGTCTTTTCTTAATATCATAGAAACGACAATAGATAATTTGTTATGAATTATAATGGTATAAATTACAATAAAAAAATAAATATAGTTTAAAAAAACTAAAAAACACGCTTTTAAAGACATCAAACTAAAAAGTGAAAAATAATTATTAATATAAACTGAAAACAATAATGAACGAAAAATACTAGTATTATTGTGAAAAAAGCGTGGGGCGCTTTGTGCCATATTTTTCGTATATCGAGCAACCCACGCTTTTTTCACAATAATACTAGTATTTTTCGTTCATTATTGTTTTCAGTTTATATTAATAATTATTTTTCACTTTTTTAGTTTGATGTGCTTTAAAAGCGTGTTTTTTAGTTTTTTTAAACTATATTTATTTTTCACCTTTTAGTTTGATGTGATATGAAAGCGTGTTTTGTAGTTGTTTTAAACTATATTTATATTGCTTATTGATGCTGATATTATAACATATTACGATCCAACAGATATTTCTGAAAAAAAAAAATATTTTTTTATTTCAGCCGTGGGATTTGAACTCACGCCCAAGGAGTCTGTCGTTTCGCGTCGACTGCCTTAGCCCGCTCGACCACCGAGCTAACTGACAATCATGGAATGTACTTACATATTAAGCCTTTGCTCTCACGCAGAGGATTCGTGAGGAAAGGACTGGCGATCCTGATCAGGATAATGATATAAACTTATCAAATTATTGTATTGTTACCGGTTCTTCGTAAGTGTACAAAGTTTCAATTAAATCTGTCTGTTTAAAGTGGGTCAAAATCGAGTCCAAAGAGTCGGTTACAAACAAACAAATAAACAAACAAACAAACAAGCAAGCAAGCAAACATACAGGTGAAGCTAATAAAAGCGTGTTAATGAGCGTTCTTGGAACTTTCTTTGAAGCTTCATAGCTCGGTGTCTATTCGACTTGCAAGAAAAATGTTTCAGACAAGTCCTCTATGTTTATATAGGTCATTTTTTACCTAGAACCCACTGGTAAGGCGGTATTGGCAAAAAAAAATCGTAAAATTAAAAATTCAAAACTAGAAATTTCTACTTTAAAACTAAAAATTCCTAATTTCAAAAGTAGAAATTTCTGTTTTAGAAGTAGAAATTTCTATTTTAAAAGTAGAAATTTCTACTCTCAAAGTAGAAATTTCTAGTTTTTTTCGTACAAAACAATAATGATTGCTATTTTTCTCACATTAACTTTATATTTGAGAACAATTTTTTATGTGCCGGAAAATTACCTACAGTGTGTTTTTGTACACAGTAGGTCAAAATTGCGGTAATTCCTCAAAAATATTCAATATCACATTTGGAATATGTAGGAAAAAAATTCAGCAGTTGATTTCTCTTACTAAAAATTGTAAAAAAATGCCTCTAGGCACATGGATGCGTAAAAAGATACTAGACTAGAGTAAATGTTTGAAGTGTCTTATATTGACGATCTATGGCATTTTGACGCCATCTCCTTACCCCATTTGTCGTTTGTTCTAATCATGATAGGGTTTATTGTGCGAAACACAGCTAATGTTATATTTTGCAATTTTATTAAGTTATTAGAACGTTCTTATACAAGGTGTTTCTTAAATAGGGTTCCAAACTTCTACAGCGTGTAATACTCATAAAAAAAATGGGTGGCATAAATCGCATAGGGAGTTAGAGGCCCTTAAAGGGGTTCAGATGATACTTGTTTTTTTTTTCTATTGTTTGAAGATAAATGGACACCATTTTTGGTATTCACTTAGTTTTTCATGCTGAATAATATGTGTTAATTCATTTTTGGTTAATAAAATCATGGGCGTCCGTTTTAAGGGGAGCAATGGTGTTTCACCCTGTAATATATTTTTTGTCAACTTTCTCTTAATTTTTACCATACATTTTGAATTTTTGGACATTTTTACATAAGGTCCTCTTTGTTTACGTCAATATCGGTAACTGTTATCGAGTGACTGAATTGAGTTTGAAAATTACGGGCATTCTTTCAGTAAAAATTACCAAAAATTTTTAATTTATTGTACCTCCTCTAAAAGGAACGCCCATGATTTTAATTATCAAAAGCGAACTAACATTAAGTAAATGCCAAAAATGTTGTCTATTTATCTTTTACCGTTCTTCAAATAATATAAAACAAAAACAATTTCATATGAACCCCTTTAAGTGCCACACACACCCAAGGGGTGCGGTTTATGACACGTGTTTGTAAGAACTTTTTGACTTATTTTGCTGTAGAAGTTCTGAACCAGATTTCAGAAACAGCCTATATATAACATTTTTCAAATAACCCCAAACCCAAAAGTTTTTCCCTACATTCTGAACACAACAGAAAAACTTTTTTTAACGAACTAAAATATAAATTGTCCTACTCACGGTTTCATAGCTTAAAATAATCTTTGATTAGATATTTCTGAACAGAGATCTGACAAGATAATTCGACCGTATGCAAGTCAAAATGAAAAACCTGCTAGAGCTACTTTAGAAGTCTAACGACAATTTTTGCTAAATCTAAACATATCTTTAAACCGAACTTGGCCGTGGGAGCCTCCAAGTCGTATTAGTAGGAGAGCTGGCAGACAAAATGGTGAATGATAACACAGGATTACAAAAAAAAGTCTGTCCTAAAGATCAGACCCAACTTTTCCCATGTATTTTGATGCGCTGAAACCGAATTTGTGGAAAAAAAAAGTTTTTGACTCGTCAATTTTACTCTACGACCCCGCATAACCCTCTATAATCCCCCAAGGAGGAAATTTTTTGACAAAATTTCTATAAGGGTTTTTTGGGTCGCTGATTACGAATATGAAGTCAGAAATGAATTTAGACATAATGACAGCTATCAACAAGCTGTCAAATTTCACGAAAAAATGTAAAAAGTCAATATTTGGAGCATATTATTAAGTTTTTTGAAGTGCAGATCACGAATCAAAAGTCAAAAATGAATATTGACATAATGACAGCTGTCAACAAGGTGTCAAATATCATGAAAAATGTAAAGTCAATATGTCAAAGTTCATTTTTGATTTCTGATTCATGATCAGCAGCCCAAAAAACTTGATCCAAATATTGACTTTTACATTTTTCATGAAATATGACAGCTTGTTGATAGCTGTCATTATATCAAAATTTATTTTTGACATAAGATTCGTGATCAGCGACCCAAAAACCCTTATAGAACTGTTTTCAAAAATATCCCCCTTAGGGGATTATTGAGGATTATACGGGGTCGTAGAGAAAAATTGACGCATTAAACAAATTTTTGTTTGCCAACTTCGGTTTTAGCGCCTCAAAATACATGGGAAAAGTTGCGTCTGATTTCTAGAGACAACTTTTTTTTTTGTAAGTCTGTGTAATTATCAAAATGTTCACTGATGGGAATCAATTAGTCTTTGCATATGGAAAAACCGATCGTCTGCCGTCTCAAAGTGGTAGAATTAACTTGAGGGGTGTATTAAAAAAGGGGTGATTCTAGAATTTTGGTGAACGACATTTATCAAGAAAAATGATGCAGGGGTGACTAATACAGCTAGTTTACATGGCAGTTCTACCGAGTCAGATTATTTTTTTGATAGCTTTATGTGTAACAGACACCTGTCAGAATTGCAAAAATTACGATTTGATGAATTTTATCAAAAAACAATTTTTGTGTCTTTCGATTCGTCTACTTATGACATAATAAGTAAAGGACCGACAGACGAAAGAATTGGTAGCAACTTCCTAGTAGACGTTGTCAGATTGACAGGTCAAATTTTATTAAACGATATTTATTCAAAAAAAGGATTGATAAAATACAACAATTGAAGACCACACTTTCACCCAGGCAGACGACCTTTTTGGTAGCTATATGTATGGCATACCCCCTGTCAAAGTGGCAAAAATTACACTCCATACTATGGAGGCATATTCCAGTCGTAACCTTATGAATGCGTTATACAAGAGTATCATCGTGCTAGAGTCAGCAAAATCTTAACTATTATTACAAATCCAATATTTTATAGGCTGCTTTTAGTGTTACGTTAACATGTTTATTAAAAGACAGTTTACTATCAAATATAATTCCCAAATCTTTTATAAAGCAGGGACGAGCCAAGGACACATTGTCTATTTGATAAGCAAAGACTAGAGAATTTAATTGCCTGCTGAACGACATCACATTTCATTTCTTAATGTTAAGAGGTAGATTATTGGCAATACACCAGTCATTAACTTGTTTAAATACATCCTCTAGCCGAGCGCAGTCATCATATGGGTCGATTTTAGAATAAAATTTCATGTCGTCAGCATACATTAGAAAGCCAACATTGAGAGAGGATGTTATGTCATCTATAAATATATTAAATAAAAAGGGACCAAGGATGGAACTTTGCGGGACTCCTGACAGTACATCTATATTGTTAGACTTATAGCCAGGATACTGCACGTATTGTACTCTCTTGGAGAAATAAGGTCTAAATAGATTTATGACATCTGACGATATTCCATATTGGTCCAAGCGATTTATTAAAATTGTATGTTCTAGGCGATCAAAGGCCTTGGAGAAATCTGTATAAACAACATCAAAATTCTCCGACCTGAACATCAGTATAGCAAGTACATCTAGTCTAGATCACGTGATCTTTCAATAGCCAATGAGAATGCAGGGCGCTAAGGCTGACCAGCGCTGCCGAAAAACGCTCTCACTCACAATCATTCTTGTCCGTAACGCTTCTCATTTCAACTCACGTAATATTTGTTTTCACGCTTGGCAATTATTAAACACCGACAAACATCTGGCTTTTTGCAAGTATTTTTAAATATATCTAATTAAAATGCTATTAAAATTTCAGCATGAATCAAACGCCTTTTTTTCCGATTTTTCGAAATACAATTTTGGGACAATTTGGTTCTATGTCGACACACCCAAATCATCTGGGGTGTTTATTATTTTTATGTTCAAAATGAACTTAGTTTTTATATAGTTTTAATTTGGTCGCGAACAAACTTTTTTTTTTTGGCAAATATTTTTATGCAAATATTTTCCATGCGCAGTACCTCATGTCCCAAAAAAAATCAGCCAAAGCTTTGGTTCCCTATTTATCTATCGTAAAGGAACTATCGCACAAAATTGCAAGTTAAATCAAACACACCGAAAATTCGTTATAAGCTCTCAGACTATTAATCCGACATCTTTTATCCTCGGGTGTAGATTTGTAAGTTCCTTAACTTCATACTTGTCAGCTAATTTACTTGTTTTAAATTTTTTGACTTCCTCATTAGTATTGCAGCTGATAACGAGACCTCCATTACTAACATTTTGAACATCGAAGATACAGACATCTTCGTTTACAGGATTAATGGATCGAAATAGATAATTTTTGGTCATAATATTCCGCTGGTTAGTGTCTTTAGGTTTAATGACTACAGAATTTTTATTTGTTAAGACTTTTGAGTAAATTGGTTTATCAAAGTTGCTTACCAGAGGTGTGCTTTTAATGTAGAACTGCCATGTAAACTAATTATATTACTGCAATATTTTTCTTGATACATGTTCATTAAAATTCTAAAATCTTCCCTTTTTTAACACACCACCCCCTAAGTTAATGCTACCACTCTGATACAGCAGACGATCGGTTTTGCTATATGCAAAGACCATCCCACCAGTGAAAACTTTGATAATTATTGTTTTATCTGCCAGCTCTCTTACTATATACTGTAAATAGGACTTTTATACGACTCTTAATTTACGAATAGTAAGTTTGTTACCAGTACTTTCTAAAGTTTTATAACGGTTAATGTGTGATAAAATTATAAGTTTTGTTATTTGCTTTGTTCTGTCATTCGTACTAAAAGTCAGTTTGGTCTTCGGTCAGACTGCAGTACAACTAGCTCACTTGGGAAAGTTAACAATTAATCAGATTAATGTTATCAAAGCTGAGTTATAAAGTTTTATTGACAATGCAGTGAAACTTGTGCAGTGTATTTTCCCTGTTGGCGCAGAAGGTTATAATGATTTTGATTCATAACTTGACATACTACCATAAGGATGAAGATTAGAATCACTGTTTCTACGGTAATGAAATGACTCAAAATACCACACACTCTACCACTCTACTCACATTCACGACATTCCTGTGTTGTAGTAGGTCTGTCATTTCAGTAAAAAAACAAACAGACTTTGCAATGCAAAATTTTCCTGACGCATACACGTATTAGTATTATTATTATTTTTCTGTTACAGTTCTTAAAAATATATATTCAGTGCCATTGAGACCAAAATATACACTAGAAGAATAACCATAATCATTTAATACAAAGAGGAAGATGAATAGTATACTATATTTAGTATATATCGTTAAATTTAATTAACACTTTGCTATATTAGAAGTTTCGTGCTTAACAGAAAATAAAGTTGACTTTAATTTCATATTGTAATTAACACACCAAACTTAAACGGGATTTAAGAGAAGTTTAACAAAGTTAGATACAGCTTAAAGTCGCCAGATATTGTTGAGTTGATAGTGAGTCGGGAAAATCCTAAACTGAGAATTATAACAACAGCTGTGTAATTTCAGATAGCAATTCTTAGTATAGTAGTAGTATCGTTTCAATAAACAATCCGACTGTTATTTTTTGTTTTTGTCTAATATCGGATGTATTAAGGCGGTGTTCTGTAAATCACTTTTAAACTTTTTCAATTTATGACAACAAGAGTTCCTCACAATCATGCAGAACGCGACATGTCCACCAAATTTAACATATTCTATAGAAATGCGGTACGCCTATCGTGCAAAACTGAACAAGACCTAATGCATAAAATCAGATGCATATATTAAATCAAAACTACACAGGCCCATCACTTCACATGCATAAACAATATCGTTCGTGTTTATATTAACAAGGCGTATAATTTCGTGATTGTGTAAAAATATAAATCAATTCAAATGTTTGTAATATTTGAATTTGAATTAATATTCTGTCGATAAACATGTCCAAGACAAGTTCAGTCAAAAATTTTTTTTAAAACATACATTTTTTGAACGAAGAATTGTATTTTACGTAATACTGATATATGTACTTGCATTTGCATTTCTTTGATATATCTTGTAAAATGCAATTAATTCTTCAGTCAAAAAAATATATTAGTTTTTACAAAAAGTTTATCAACAAAAAATATTATATGAAAAATAAAAAGAAAAACGTAGTAATGATAGCATCCATATATTTTGCACAAAGATTATCAACATACTATTTTTCAGCATCCTGAAAAGCCCCATACCAAATTTTAAATAAATTATTTAAATAATGATAGTTACTGCAAAAAAATAGAAATAAAAAAATGCATTTGACGGCCTCATTAAAGAAATAAGGTGATACTAGGGTAAGTTATGCTATAAATCGATTTATTTTAACCAAAGCAACTTACTGCTGAGGTTTAGCCCATTCTTAATGGACACTGTATATGAAACAAATTTATTTAACTTAATTATATTTCATTTGATTTAAAATATTGTTTTTATCTCCAAGAAACTTGCCGTATTCTTCCAATCCAAATGAAATTCTTTAGAGGTACCGTAACTGTTTGCATGTAAACAAGCAATCTTGATTAAATTTTTATAAACATTAAATTTTAACAAAAAAGAATATATCTAATTAATTTACCGTTAAAGATGCTGAGACAGAATACAATTACTTATTTAATATATTTTAGTTCTTTTTTTGTATCTGTATAACTTTATACAGTGTGACCCACTTGAAAGCGGGACACCCCCATAAAATTTGTATTTATCGTCCGATTTTGACTAACATTTTTTTTTTGGATTGTAGAGCGGGAAAAATTGTACTTTAGAACAAAGTGTCACATTTTTTTTTACAAAAACCGAGCCCTACTGCGGAATTTTTGAAAATTAAAGAAATCGTATTAGCTATTTTTTTTACAAAAAATCTGAGTACATTACTGGATTAAGGGCCCCCTGAAATGGACATGTACTAAATTTTATAAAAAAATATTGCATATTAATAATTCTGTGGCAAAATTAAAAATCACATTTTTGGTATGAATTTATTTCTTCTGATGAAGCAAGCCATGGAATAAAACGTCAAAAATAACTGACAATATCAGAAAGTGACTTAGCATTAGCGCTATCAGATTAGAGCCATTGGAAATATTGTAAAAAGTGTAATCCAGTGGTGTCATTATGGATGACTTACCACCTCTGGTTCGCGTGAATTTGAAAATTCAATTAGATGGGTCTCCCTAGCATAACGCAGTAGTGGTGAGATAATGGCTAAATGAAAATTTTGAAAATCGGTGGATAGGAAGAAACAGTCTTCTTATTGAATGGCCACCAAGATCACCGGACTTGACGCCACTCGACTTTTTCCTTTGGGGCATCCTTAAGCAAAAAGTTTATAAGTTAAGACCACAGTCAGTAGAAGAACTACACGCTAGAATAACCGAAGGATGTGCAAATGTTACCCCGGAACAATTGAGAAAAGTAACCACGAACATACGAAAAAGGTATGATAAGTGACTTGAAATAAACGGCGGATTGGTGGAAGCAACAAGAATTTGATTATCGTTTCTATTCTGGAACTCCAATAATTTTGTTGAATATTGTTACGAATAAATATAATTATTGTCAGTTATTTTTGAAGTTTTATTCCATGGCTTGCTTCATCCGAAGAAATAAATTCATAACAAGAATGTGATTTTTAATTTTGCCACAGAAATGTTAATATGCAATATTTTTTTTATGAAATTTGGTACATGTCAGAGGGCGCTTAATCCAGTGGTGTACTCAGATTTTTTGTAAAAAATAGCTAATACGATTTCCTTAATTTTCGTCCCTAAAAAATTACGCAGCAGGCCTTGGTGTTTGTAAAAAAAGCGTGACACTTTGTCCTTTGACCTTTCAAGTGCCCAGTTGTGTTTGTTAGAAAGTGTTTTCGTTTGTTTACATACCTAACTCTGTTATGACAAAAATATCCAGTCAAACGCGCCAAAGTTGCAAAACCTCACCTGACAACTTTTGTTACATTTGTGGAGAAATCTGTGTGAAGTTACAAGTGAGGCCATTGTTTGAAAATGTGGAAAAGCGCATTTTCTATATTTTGGAGTTTTGGTCGGAGATCAAGACAAGCAATGGGTTCCCCACGTTTGTTGTGTATGTTGTAGTGTGTCACTAGTGCAGAGGATTAAAGGGAAAAGAAAAAGCATGTCTTTTGAGGTTTCAGTGGTGTGGCGAGAATCCACTAATCATTTCGATGATTGCTATTTTTATGTACCAAGAACTGAGGGATATTCCAAAAAAAGAAAAACAAAAAATCAAATATCCGAATTTGTCATCAGCCCTAAGACCTGTTCCTAGCAATGTATCAGACTTACCAGTGCCAACTACGCCTTTAGATTAGCAAAATATTGTTTTGGGAGGCAATGGAAATAGCAACGACTATTCAGACAGCCCAGATCAGTGTGCCCACCCTTTGTATATTCTACAAAGTTTTAGTGGCCCCCACTTAATTGCCCAAAATGAATTGAATGATTACGGTATGGTACGTGACTTGGGGCTGTCAAAACAACAAGCAGAACCTCTTGGTTCCCGACTTAAGGAATGGAACTTACTGAATAAAGATTACGACATTTAGAAAATGAAATGCAACAATTTCCGCATTGTATTATAATATGGAAAATTCACTATGCGCGTGTATTGATATTGATGGTTTAATGCAGGAACTTAATATCGAGCATTCCCCTCTTGAGTGACACTTATTCATAGATTCCTCCAAATACAGTTTAAAAGCTGAATTACTACATAATGGAATTTTAAAATCATCTATATCAGTTGCCCGTTCAGTAACAATGAAACAGGATTATGACAGTATGAGCACTATTTTAAATAAAATAAATTACAACAAATTCAAATGGAAAATATGTGGGGATTTAAAAGTAATAGCTATTTTAGTACGGCTTCATGGAGACTTTACAAAATATTGCCGTTTTCATTGTTTGTGGGACAGTGTAGTAAAAGAACATTATGTGAAAAGAATTTGGCCGGAAAGGAAAGAATTTGAACCAGGAACTTGTAATGTTAAGTATGTGCCCCTTGTAGACCCTAAAAATGTTCTTTTGCCACCTCTTCATATTAACTTGGGCTAATGAAAAATTTTGTGAATGCTATGAATAAGGAGGGTGAAGGATTTAAATACTTAAGAGAACTTTTCCCCAATTAAGTGACGCCAAACTTAAATAAGGCATTTTTGTTGGTCTTCAAATTAGAAAATTGCTTGATAATGCAGATTTTAAAGGAATACTCAACAGACAGGAACTTAAAGCTGGGAACTCGTTTGTAAGCGTTGTCAGGGGATTTTATGGATCAAGAGAACTGCAAGCAACTAGTAAGCGAACTTTTAGATTCGTACCAAACCGCCGTATATGTCTTTAAAAAAATCACTTTCTGCATTCTCATTTAAATTTTTTCCCTGAAAATTTGGGTACGGTAAGCGACCAGCAAGGAGAAAGATCTATCAAGATATCAGGACAATTCGTTATCAAGGATGATGGAATCCAGCCATGATCAGTGATTACTAGAGTTGGCAAATCGGTCCGCAAGTCACAGGCGGTGCCAGGGAGAGAAATACCCAAATACGTAAGCGAGACATGTTTACTATTTTAGCAAAGACTAGCATTTGATTTTAGTCTATTGTTATGCCTCGTGATGTGTACAACGTAATTTATTGCTCTCCGTTGTATTATTGATAATTTTATTTATTGTATTTTATTTTTGATATTAATTAAATAATAAAGTATATCAGACCTGCCCAAGGGTAAGAAATGGCCATACGCTGGCAAAGTGAATAAATTTATCAGTGAATTCCTGAATTTATTCTACAATGGTGCTATAATAATTTGTAAGGTGTGTAAGACAGACCTGATGTGCTGGGACAAACGTGATTGTAAATGTCACGTAAATTCTGTGCAACATAAAACTAAAAAAAATGAAGTGCCTTCGACAACACAGTTTATGTTTGATTTACTCTTAATGCTGATTGCCTGTGATGTTCCGCTGTACATATCCGATAAACAACCATTTTAGGAGTTCTGGTATAAATACAATCCCAAGGTGACGTTACCAACTCGCACAACGTTGCGTAACTCTGTACCAACTGTAAGCGAAGACATTGTATGTAAGATCAAATGTGTACTAAAAAATACACGACTGTGGTTATGTGTTGACGAGCCGATAGATTGTAAAAAAATTCTATTTTAAATGTTATAGTACGTTACTGGACCCTCTTAAACCGACATTTCTACCGTTACTAGTTAGCGAAAGACTAACCGAGTGTACTGGCCAAACAATTACGCGGGAAGGGATGGACACGTTAGAAAAATTTGATCTGTCAAAAAGTCAAGTGTTGATGTTTGTGACCGATGGTGCCGCGACAATGCCTTTGGTAGGCCATTCACCTCAAGATCTCGGTTGTAGGTTGGTAAATGTCGATACCAATTTGCTTATTTTAAATGGAACACCCTATATATTTTAGGGTTTTCGAAAAGAGCATAAAATTCTGAGTCAAGAAAATGTAGGATACCCTATGCCTAAACCCAGCCGTTTCACAGATATTTGACATTTTAAAAAAAATTTGACGGATGTAATGGTTTACAATAACCTTTACATCTTTCTTCGTGTAAAAGATGCGCATTTGCTTTTTGGCATGCGGAAAGACCATAAGGTGAGCTACGCTATACAGTTTAAAGAAATTCAATGATAGTATACCAAGTGTTCCATTTTTGACGTTACATTTTGTAAACTTCAAACCGCGAAAACTTGTTTAAGTCAAATGGAACACCCTGTATTTTTTTACATCAAGTTATGTAAAATTAAATTCCTTCTTTTGTATAAGCATTGTGTGGGTTTAAGTTACAACTTTTTGAAATATTTGCGATTTTCTTAGAAATTCAAAAATTTTTAGTAAAAATTTTATCAAATTAGCCATGATTAGAAACAATCAGTAATGTCAGTCATTCTCTTATGTCAAAAAATGCCACCGCGTTTAAATGACACCCACGAAGACTTTTCGAAAACCTTAAAATATGTATATAGGGTATTACATTTAAAATAAGCAAGTTGGTATCGACTTCCGGTATAACCGGAAGTGCCAGATGCTTGTAATTATTTTAGTTGGATTGTCCACACTGCCATTAGTAAATCCCTAAATTTTCAATATTTTCTGGCGTGTACTTTTCTCAATATTGATCGATGCAGTTCCTGGTGACACACCCTGTATAAGAGGGCAAAAAAAATTTTCTAACTCTACTGGAAGTAGGTATAGGGTCTCGCACTTGGGGCAACATTTACATTTCCCCTTGTTTTAAGGATGATAACTATGAGTATGCCCAATGGTTGCTTTCTAGTTCTACAAGAATGTGAGTAAAAGAGCTTGTTTAATCCCAGGTCAAAATGTGGCGAGTTTTGGATTTTTCCCAATGCCTTGAGGGCCATAACTATGTGCTGAAATTGTCAACGTTATAACTCTAATGGAAATAGGTAAAATTTTATATTAAATTATAAACCTTACAATTAAATTACTTGTGGTTATGTTATTTCATAGTTTGATTACTGGCACTGTAGAGGTCAAAAATTCAACTATGCCACGAAACACTAATTGTCTTAACAACTACTGCCCCCAAGGTATCCGATCCAGGATCAAAGCTTAACCTCTCCAGTGCAAATGGTCACCGCACTGAGGTAATTTAAAATTAAAAATATTTCGAATTAATAATAATCAGTAATCAGACTTGAATTATGACAATACAAATTCAAAAAAGTATTGAAATAATTCCGAATTTATTCTGATACATATGTGATATAATAATTAATTAGACTCAACTATAACATTATTATTTTTATAAAGGTCTGTGACACTACTTTTAATGAGAATTTTAGTTTTCAAACAAATTCAATAATATTATTAAACATTTTAATTAGTAAACATAAATATTTTTTAACCTTTTATTGTGCTTAATCTCTAATTTAAACATTTATGTTTAATACAGACATTTAAATTAATCATAATGGATTGCATATGGTATGAACATATTTCAAAAAGTGATAAAATGTAACATCTTGTCTAAGTCCAATGACCTGTATCAAAACTAAACTGTAATAATTATTGGTATTTGATAGTAATCATTTATTCGTGGTGTGATTTCCTCTAATATTATTGTCCTATTCAGGATGTAATTTAAGTATGTGAAAATATGTTAGGGTAGTATTCCTTAGTTAATTTTAAGAAAAATACGTTAACTGTGGATGTCGGGCACCTCGATGGTTCCAAATAACTCATGGTTAACGGATCTAACAACCTGTATTACTAAGATACAGGGTGTTTTATCGGTTTTGACTATTTTTTTCCTAAGCATACGAACCAATGTATACAAATTTCAGTAGGTATGTTTTATTCAATTTACCGAATCGATTAACATATTGTCACGTGTTTTCTATCCCCACAAGCACCTATACTCGTAGATCCGTTAATTGAAAGTCCAAGTAACACTTACTCACTATTTTATTAACTAATTAATAATTAACAACAACAGATTAGTGACTGCCCACTTTAATCAGAATTAAACACTTTTAAGTCTCTATCTTATTTCTTCTTTATTCGTTCACTTTCAACTTAAGACTGAGTCTCGGCCCACCGTGTGTCTTATTTATATATCCATTCATACGGTCTAGAACATTCCAGCACATTCCCGGCCAGTCTCATCTAACCAGTCTACACAGTCCAGTAACGTAACACTGACCCCTCCTTAAGCCTGAACGTCCCTATCAGGCAATTCATTGTTTCCTGCATACTTGGCTAATCTCTACAACACCCCCGTCCAATTGTTGGCATAACACAATAAGCTGGGGGTTGTACTTATGAACCGGTAGCTCAGTGAGCAGGTCGTGAATAACGGCTTCGATTAATTTGAGTTATCACCAAAATCTAGGCTGGGCGCCAGGACTTTTGCAAGTACCAAATAATTAAAATTTTACTTTAAAAGGTAAAGATAACGTTAAAACTTGAATTCGATTGGTAAGGAAGTTGAATAAAAAAGATATTATTTTATAAAAAGTATAATCAAAACAAGTAGGTATATGTACAATTATTTACAAGTCAAAACAATTTACTTGTGGTTGAAGACCAAAAACTAACCAAAAAAAAAAATGATACGTGAAAGAGAAAAAAAAATGACGTTATTAAGAGAATTCAAAAAAAATTAGAATTACTGATCTCTCACAAATTTCTTCTGACCAAATAAAACTTTCACTGGGGACGAAGATCTTCCTTAACTTCCAAGGGGTTAGTCCAGCGAAGAATCCACAAACGGCTAAACTCTTAATGTGTTCGGTGTCAATTTGACTCACCACTGTCAGTACTGCAGTTACCCTTGAGAAAAAATGCCAGTTGTGTAAAATATCGTTTTTCTGCTCCACCCTGTATATAATGATCAGTTCGATCCACCAGTTATCCTCTTCTCTTGGTCCAGGTATTTACATAAAAGGGGGAGAGTTTTATGAGATCAGTATTATAGGCAAAGCAAAGTTAAAAGCTGTGACGTTGAATTGTCATTCGAGTGCAAGCAGTGAACGAGTGCAGACGTGTATACGGAAGTATAGTGCCACTGTGATCTACCCGAAGTGAAATCCGAAGTTAAGCAACGGTCGGCGCAGTCGGAGCTAACTAAAGTTAAGCAACGGTTGGCGCGGTCGAGCTTTAAATATTAGTTGCCTTTTTCAAGGCTCTAATATACTTTTTGCGAAAAGAATTCAGAAGAAGAGAAATATTAGTCGTCTTTTTCAAGACGCTAATATAAAAAGATAAAAAAGTCTCCCTCCTGGAGACACATATTTTTGTTATATTCTGTGTGTACTAACCATAACTTCTATTTTTTCAGCTTTCTTTTTCAGATAAGGCTACGCATACCCAGGAGGAGGGTATGGGAAACCATAGAGAAGTGGACGAGGACTCGCAGAGTGGTAGTTCCAGGGCTTCCACCCCATGCAACATGGATGTGGAGATTGTGGACCAGGAAAAGCTGCGTCTAAGGGCTGAAAACAAGGCACTGAGGGCCCAAATAGAAGAAATGAGCCTAAGGATGGCTCAAATGCAATCAAGGATGGACAGGCAGCACGAGGAGCTCCTGAAAGCCATCCAGGGGGCCCAAGTCGGATCCACGAGGTCCGTTAATAAGAAAAGGAGGAAGGCAAACTCCTACAGTGAAGAAGAGGAGCCCAAACAGGCCAGGACCCAGGAGGCCCGGACTCCTGAAGGCACCGGGGCCCCAGAAGAGAGTACGAGCCGGCAGGAGGACCGGAATCCAGGACCGGCCCCAATGGAACCAGCCAAGACGCCCAAGATACCGCCAGTCGTCCTTAGGAAAAAGGAAATGTGGACGGTGGTAAGCAGACGTTTGCGCGAGGCAAACGTCAACTTCAAGAAGGCCCGCGTCATTGGTGAAGGCATCTCCATCGACCCATCAACGAGTGAAGATTATAGGAAGATGACAAAAATCTTCACACAGGAGAAAAGGAGTACCACACCTACGCGCTCCCTGAAGAGAGGCTCCTGAGGGTAGTGATACGCGGCATCCCTAGTGGCGTAAGCTGCGAAGAGATCAAGAAAGACCTGGAAGACAAGGGCTTCTCGCCGATCTCTGTTCAGCGGATGACGTCGAGGAGGACCAAGATGGAGATCCCACTGGTACTGGTCCAAGTGCCACTAGACCAGGAGAAGATCCTGGAGGTAACGAGGTGCTGCTACCTGGTAGTCCGCACAGAGAGACAAAGGGCGCAACAGAGCGTCACCCAGTGCCACCGATGCCAGCGCTTCGGCCACGCACAGGGTAGGTGCACCGCACAGGCCAAGTGCGTGAAGTGCGGCGAGGCCCATCGGACAGCGGACTGCAAAAAGAAGCAGGACGTCCCAGCGAGATGCGCAAACTGCCAGGGAGCGCACCCGGCCAGCTATAAAGGATGTCCCAAATATCCCAAGAAGCCCGCGGCCCCCCAGAAGCAGGCTCCAAGGACCCAACAGCCACCGAGGGAGGCCAAAAGACCCGCCACCAGCGGGCTGAGCTACGCAAGGGTAGCTCAAGGTAACGCAGGGCCGAGCGCCGGCCCTGCCAGGCAACAACGAGCACCCGTGGAGGCCCAAAACCTCACCGCGGTGCTCAAACAGATGCAGCAAATGTGCTCAGCAATGAGCGCATTTTTTTGCACAGATGCCAGGCTTTACTAATCTGTAATGTCTTTTCAGGTGAAGCCGAACTTCCTGCAGATCGCCTCATGGAACGTTAACGGGCTACAAGGAAGAAAACTTGAAGTGGAGGAACTCCTAGCCCGGTACGACATAGACGTGTTGGCACTACAGGAAACGAAGATGACGCCGCTGAAGCCAGCCAACTTCCCTGGCTACCATGTCTACAGGAAGGACTACGCTGGACCAAGGCCCATGAGAGGAGTAGCCCTGCTGGTAAAGAAGTCGATCGACCACCATCCAATCGTGCTGCCGGACATGGAAAACCTGGAAGCCACCGCCGTAGTAGTGTCAACGGCACGAAATGGCGACATTCAAGTGGTATCCTGTTATCAGCCGCCCCGATGCCGGATCCTGGACACGGACCTGGATGCAATATTCCAGGACCAGACTCAGGTGCTTGCCATAGGAGACCTGAACGCCAAGTCACAGGAATGGAACAGCAGAGTCACCAACACTCTAGGACGAGATCTGCTGAGATTCCTGGGACGACACGCTGGCAACATGCAGGCACTAGGACCGGACGAGCCGACGCACGACAATGGGATCCACCGACCGGATGTGCTGGACATCGCTATAATGAAGGAGATGACCCTCAATGCGGAAATCTCTACCAGGACGGAAGGTTCCACCGAGCATAATCCGATCTTCTTGGACCTAGGAGAGAAGGATGATGTGGACACTGGGACCTTCATCAAAAGGAGGACAGACTGGGAATTGTTCCGTGCAGCACTGCAAAGGAACATTGCACATATTCCCAGGATTGAATCCGAGGAAGATGTGGAGAGGGCCATCACCTCCCTGGAAAACCAGATCCAGGAAGCGATGGAGGAAAGCACTACAGAGACAGAGACCAGAAGGGCACCAACGCCGATGGCAAACCTCACGGAGGACCTCAGGCAGCTGATTCGGGACAGACGAAGGACGAAGAAAAGGGCCCAAAGGACTAGACTCCCTGTGGACAGGCACGCGTATAACACGCTGAACAGGAGAGTCAAAGCTGCCCTCCAGGAACACCGTCAAGAAGGATGGCAGCGTCACCTGGAATCACTGGACCCACAGGACAGGAGCATCTGGAACACCCAGCGTGCTCTGCGGAACAGGCCGAAACCAATGTCCCCAATCCACGGAGAGAATGGGATTGTCTACACTTGCCAGGAAAAAGCTGAAGCATTCGCGGACAGCTTGGAACTGCAGTGTAGGGAAAACCAACTCGATGATGAGGACGAGGACTGGGTTGATGACGTGGAACGCAGAGTGCTTCGGATGCTCCGCCTGCCAGACGATGATCACATCCGTCCGACCACTCCAGAGGAGGTCAAGGAGATTCTAAGGAGCTTAAAGCCGAGGAAAGCTCCTGGATGTGACAAGATCGGAAACATCGCCCTCAAGAAGCTACCCAGCAAAGGGGTGGCAGCCCTGGTGAATATCATCAACGGGATCTTGAGACTCAGATACTTTCCGGACAGGTGGAAGAAGGCCGACGTCATAGTCATCCCGAAGCCAGGTAAGGAACTACTCTTTCCCTCCTCTTACAGGCCCATCAGCCTACTCTCAGCTGTGAGCAAGGTAGCCGAGCGCGTCATCTTGAGAAGAATAGAAGAGGAAACCGAAGAGCTCCAAATCATCCCGGATGAACAGTTCGCGTACAGGACAGGACATAGTACGGAACTCCAAGTGCTCAGGATCACCGAAGAAGTCACCAAAGGTTTCAACCAAAGACAGGTCACGGCGGCACTACTCCTGGACGTTGCGAAGGCTTTCGACAGGGTCTGGCACGATGGTCTACTAGCTAAAATGATGAGTATGGGTTATCCCATTGCACTCGTCAAACTAGTTAGATCATACCTGCACGGGAGACAGATGCGAGTGAAGATCAGGGACTGTGTGTCCACGTATCGACCGATGGAAGCCGGAGTCCCCCAAGGCTCTGTGCTGTCACCCCATCTGTTCGCTGTCTTCACCTCTGATCTCCCAAGGGCCGAAGGCACCGCAATGGCACTCTACGCGGACGACACGGCCGTCACGGCCAGATCCTGGAGTGCGAGAACAGCCACCAGAAGACTCCAAGAGGCAGCCTCTCTTCTGGAAGAATGGTGTATCAAGTGGAAAGTCGCAGTCAACGCGGAGAAAAGCCAGACGATTCTCTTCAGGAAAGGACGCAAGGAAACCCCCACAGGACACGTCTCCATGTTCGGCGAGGACATCCAATGGCACGATTCCGTCAAGTACCTTGGCGTGATCATGGATAAAGGCCTGACATGGAGACAGAACACCGAAGCCATCGTGGTAAAGGCCAAACGGACGAGAGCTCTCATCTACCCGATGGTAGGGAACCAGAGCAGGCTCAGTCTGAGGAACAAGCTTCTGCTAGTCAAAGCACTCATCAGACCACAGCTGACCTACGCCTCCGTAGCATGGGGATACCAAGCGAAGACCTATCTGAAGAAGATCCAAGCCGTGGAAAACGTGGCCATCAGGACAGCGGTGGGCGCGCCATGGTACGTTAGAAACGCTGACATCTTCAGGGACCTGGAGTACACACCAGTCACCGAAATCATCCGGGATAGAGCGAAGAAACTGTACACCTTAGCTGAGGAGCACAGGAACCCGCTGATCAGGGAGGCCACCTCCTATGATCCGGCCGACGCACCGAGGCACAAGAGGCCGAAGGTACAGTTACTGGATAACGGGTAAGTATAACTAATCCTTTCCTTACAGATGGACCAAACCCACTGAAAAGACATGACACGACCAACCACCCTCCCACAAACCTTGCGGGCGCCGGTCAGTAAACCGACCAGTGCCCGTTGTCCCCCTGGCTCCGTGAAGGACGAAAGTGCTAAGAAAGCATTTAGGCCTTCACCTCCTAGAGCTACACAGTTCATCCTCACCTTGTCCGATGATCCAGATGACAATGTGTCAATTGCCACTTTGTGTACTGGCAGTCAATCCCAAGTCACAGAATATCCACACAGTCCCTGACAGACAGATGACTACCCCCGGGGGTGACAAGCTGGCGAAGAAAGAAGACGAAGACAGAAGAGCGCCAGAAGAGGCCCTAGCCAGCAGGGTTCATCAGCCAGGACCCAGGGAGGTTGACCGAAATCTTCGGCACCGCTCACATTTGTGAGTGGGGCCGTTTGTAAAGTAAGTTAACCCGCCCTGCACGAGGCCGGTCCAGGTCTACAGCGATGACTAGGGTAAAAAGGCAATAGTCCTGCCTGGCCCTAGCATCCGAGACCGTCATCATGCCAAATGGATATTGGCGCGGCGTTGAATTGTCCAGCTACGTAGACAAAATATTTACAAAGTAAATTGCAAACTAAACAAACTAGGATCGGTGTCCTACAATATTTGAGGAAGTTGAAGACTTCAACTAAATGAAGTATCAATAGAAATTAAGTTAAATAGAAAAAATACTAGTCCAACAAATAAACTAGGTGTAGCTACGATAATAAACAAAGTGAAATAGATATTCCCTATATGTTAACATATTTTTTTACTAAAAAGAAGTTAATCTTCAAGAAAATAGAATTTAGAATGTCTGTATACAGACAGACACCTAGAAAGATAACGTAAATAAATATTTGCTAAATATAAAACAATATGATAGTTTTCAACTTAGAGGTAACGTTAAATTAAATCATTTATTAGTTCCTCGGAGAGAGGTTCTAATGAATTGCAGATAAAGTTAAATAAAGATATATACTTGACTATATGTTTACGTCAGATAATTAAAAGTTAATCAACTGCCAGATAACTAGGCAGGTATCTTTGCCAGAGAACTAGGCAAAAGTTCCACTAGAGCAACGTTCTAAACAAATACTAAGTAAACGTTCAAGTAAGCATTCGATATTTTAAATTTAGAAAAACCTTACGTTTCTGAGATCTGGTTGATAAATATATGCACTGGTATAAAATAATCCACCACAAAACAAATACACCAAATTAGATAATTTTCACAAAGGTTATAAACAAATAGGTTTGGTCCAACCAGGTGTACCAATCTCCAAATGTCACCAGTCACCACTGTTTAGAGAGCGCTATCAACGTAGCTAAGTGACCTAAAACATCAAGATACAAAGACAGAAAACAACTAACTACGATACAAAATGGCGACATCCGTTGCCTAGTAAATCTAAAATTTACAATAACCGAAAGTTAGTTTAAATTAACACACGAAATTATTACAATATCAAAGGGATATTAGATAAATTGCCAGCAAGGCACGATAAATTGATACTAATCAATATCAATGATGGCTGTTCCAAAGAACAACCAAGGTGAACTGATCACCGAAAAGCAAATTCGCCCAAGTCGTAAATTAAGATACTTACGGTACAATATTATTATGAAAATTACCTCAAAGGTACTTTAAATCAATATAGCAACTTTTTAAATAATGATGAGCATAAAATCACAAGATAATACCAGAAAACATATAAATCTTACCAGACCGCAGAACTAGAGATGGTTTCCATCAGAACGCGGCACCAGAGACAACCACTGTCTCTGGCTGCCCTAGTAAGAAGAAAGTAGCATCGTAGTCTTCTGCTACCTAAACTCGATTATAGTTTGGAAAGAGACAGACATTTGAGAGTAGAGTATGAGCAATAAAGATAGATGGATATTTAGTACAAAAATCTGCAAACCCATCTGTTCCAGTAGAAATCAGTGGCACCATCTAGACTAGACTGGCTGAAACTTAATTCATCGTGGAACACAACACACTGGAATGAAATAGCTTGCAATTTCGTTACATCTCTATATGCACCACCTTCATCTTTGATTTTGGACTTTGCTGAATTCGGTATACGACGTCGTTTATTCTGGTGACGACAGTGTATGGTTCTTCCCAAGGGGGGTGAAGCTTCGGAGACCTGCCTTTCTTTCGTTCTGGGTTATATAGCCAAACCAGATATCTCGCCTAGTATCCTCCTAAATTAGCCTTAAGATCATAACGAACCTTCATGCGATTACTTGCTATTGCCACTCGTTCAAAAGGAGCCCCGACGTTATATTGCTTGATTGGCCACTTACTTCTTGTCTGTGGCTCCATTCTTGCTATGCAAACCACATTGGCGGCACCAAACCTCCACATCTTGACGACTGTTTACCCAGTAAAATCGTTCTCTTACTTTTGTCAGAATGCTGTTGATGCCAAAATGTCCGTCAGACATTCCTTTATGCACTTGTTGAAGTACTTTTGCTACGCGACACCTAGAGATTACCAATTTCAAAGTAACTTTCTTTTCATCTGGACTTTCCCACGCTCTCTTCAGCAGTCTATCCTCTACTCTAAGGGAGTACCGTTATGCCCATAAAGTCTTCAGTTCCACTGATTTATTTGAAATGTCCATCCAATCGGGTCGGATTCCTCTTTCCTTCCATTTAAAATATAACCAGTTTTCTTATCGTTTAACTGCACTTTCCTTAACAACTCCTTTGTCCAATCATCCGGAACATCCTTAATGGTATTCATTATTTGTACATCTAAGGCACTCGTATGGGGTAGACCAGACACCAGTGCTGCCTTACGTCCCCGGAAATATTGAGTCCGTTGTCGATAACGAGAAATGCCGGATTTACTGGAACTACTCGTTCTCGACTGTCAGGCTAATCCAAGCCAACAAGCATGACACAGTCCTTCTCAACCATCAACTCAAGGTGATGTATGTCATCAAATTCTCGACACCTGCGGAGAAAAACATCACCTTGAAGGAGGAGGAAAAACGTACCAAATATTGCGATCTCCGGTACGAGCTTCCAAGTGCTGTACCCAGGCTACTCGGTAAGAATGGTCGTCCTTACAATCGGTGTCCTCGGAGGGATAAAGACTACGCTGCTCTCGGAACTGAAGATCATACCGGCCTGTCAAAAACCAGCCGAGTGGCTGGCAGGTCAAATGCAGAAGGCGGTCATTCTGGGTTCTCTCCGTCTGCTTAGGGCACACGATTCTGGTATCTACAGTCACTAACCCTGCGAGATGTGGGGAGTAGCTGTAGATAATGCGCCGGCGCGACTCCCGTGAGGCGTCGTAGACCACGGGAGGACTGTCCGGCATCGGATAATCCGAAAAAAAAAATTCTTTATTTCTCTGTCAAAATGTACAATACAAATAACTGTGGAGAGCGTCAAATAAAAAAAAGAAAATATATTTATACATGCAGTAAATAAAACAGAGACTAAAATAATATACATACAAATACAAGACATTGTACACACATGTAAAACGTCAATAAAAAATAATATATAAGATGACTATGAAGACAATAAATTGAGGAAGGGGGAAAGTTAAAAATTGATTAGTTAGTGTGTAGAAAAAAATCATCAATAGAATAACAGTTCTTATCAACAGGCAGTTGTATAAGTCTTTTTTAAAAAAATAGAGATGTTTACGTACATCTTAATGTCGGTAGGTAATGCATTAAGCATTTTACACCTATTTAAATAAAGGCCTTTTTGATATCGTGTAGTGGAACGTCGGTCTGGGCAAAGGTTATGTTTAAATCTGGTTTCGTGATCATGGTCCATTCGATTTTGTTGAAAAATGGTCAGGTTTTTTGAAAACAAAACAACAAAGTTTATAAATATATATACCAGTTAATATCAACATTTTTAACTTTTTGAATACCAGTCTGCATGATTCTCTTTTTTGGTAGTCGAGCTATTATTCTTAAAGCATACTTTTGTAGAATAAAAACTCGTTGAGAGTGACTACTTGTGCCCCAGTGAATGATACCATATCGCATTCGAGAATGAAAATTAGGATAATACAGGCTGATAACAATATTTGGGCTACAGTGGTTTACCACTGACCGTAATGTCATAACAACTGGTCCTCAACTTTTCACAAAATTTGTCAATGTGGATATCCCATTTTAAGGTGCTGTCAAAAGTGACCCCTAATATTTTACTTGAGCTTTCTATATTAAACTGACTAGAGTTTAGGCTATTCAAATCACCTTGTACGTTACGTTGCTTAAAAATTATTGAAGCGGTCTTGTCCTTATTTATATTTAGAAATTTTTTTCAGACTAGAGTATGCATTTTTTGTACACCTCTTCTGCAGAATTATTTGGTGCCGTCGTGTTGGATTCTATAATTAAAAAAATTTTTATCATCTGCATAACAAACAGTGTACAAGTTATTAAAATCTTTCAAAAAATTCGATCAAGTCGTTGGAAAAAATAATATATAAAAGAAGACCTAAAATACAACCCTGCGGGACACCTTTGGGCCACATTTCTAGGCTCACTGTTGGCATCATTGCCTTGAACAATTTGAACTCGATTACTTAAAGATGAGGTAATGAAGTTTAATGGTGGTCCTCTTATTCCATACCTATTGAGTTTTTCTAGAAGTAGTTGACGATCCACGCAATCATACGCACGAGAAAAATCAATGAATAGCCCAAATGGACAATTTTTTTTATCAAGTGCATTTACAGTTTGTATATGAAAGTTACTTAATGCTGTATCTATGCCTCTATTTTTTACAAAACCACTTTGTACTGGTGAAATTATATTATTACACAAACAAAATATTGCTAGTTGATCATTTAATGCCAATTCGAAAAGCTAGATAATAATGTGATAGCTCTGTAATTAGCGTAAGCATTTGAGTCGCCCTTTTATATAGCGAGCAAACAACTGAGAGTTTTAATTTTTGTGGAAATTTTTGTTTTCAAAAGACAAATTTATAAGATGCGATAAAGGTTTACAAATTAAATGTTTACTGTTTTTTAACAAATTACTAGATATGTTATCATAACCACTAGAATTAGATGGATTGAGTTTATTTATTAATGTAAATACATCTTGATCACTTAAAGGGAGAGAATGACATGTTACCTACAGGTATATCACTATTAAAAATATTTAAATCTTTTTGATTATTATATGCCGTTATAAAATCAGTCGTAAAATGCTTATTAAAATTATTTGCAATTTCATTATCATTTAACTCAATATTATTCTCAAAACATTTTTTTCTCTTTTAGACTTTTGTTTCCCTGCCCTTCTAATATAATGTTCCACATAGTTTTTGTTTTGTTATTTGATTCGGCAATTTTATTGTCATAATATCTTTGTTTAGCTGAAGTTAGTTTGTGTTTGTAATAATTGTTTAAATTTTTATTTGGGTTTTCAATTCAGGGTATTTTTGCACCAGATCAGAAAATAGGCCGACTTCTTTTTTTTAAATTGTTTATATCATCTGTTATCCATTCTTGATTATTCTTTTTATGCATATTCACAATGTGCTTCAAAGGAAAACATAATTCAAAGTAATAAGACATTATGTTATTAAAACTTTCAAAAGCTGTATTAGGGTTAATGTCTAAATAAAAATCATTCCAATTTTCCCTCTCTAAAAATTTTTTGAAATTTTTAAACATTTTCAGAACTATATTTTCTATTATAGCTATAAGATTTTGTAGTTATTTTTTTTTCTATTTCTATTTTGTTCTATTGAGAGAATCTGGGAAAAATGATCAGATAATTGTAGATTTATATTATTTGCTGTGTACTTTTGGACGTGAGATCCAATAACAAAATTATCTAAACAAGTACTTGCTGTAGGAGTTACTCGTGTTGGAGCATTTATTGTTATTTTAAGCCCAAACGAAATCAGTAAATCACTAAGTCAGGAGCAAGATTTTATCATTTACAATAAAATTTACGTTAAAAATCTCTCTCTATCACGAGGATTTCTTGAATTTATTGATTTCATCAAGTAAGTCATGGAACAATTCCTAAAAATATATAAAAATGTCCTGTCGGTGGTCTGTATATGACAATTATAATTATATTATGACCTGGATGAATAAGACAACTGTTTTTATTTTTTAATGTAAAAATGTATTTACTGATTGTTAACTTAAAATATTTAACGTTTGTTATATTAAATAATATGAAGGAGAATGATAAAATAAAGTTTTATTTTTTTTTTAACAGAATTCTACTAAATTTTTCTTTTTCTTTTTTTTGGGGCTTACCTGAATAGTTCTTGGTCATCTAAAAGTATGATATTGGAAAAATATCCAAGAATTATTTATGTGGTAGAAAGCCACAGGAAGGAAAAAGGAATTTAAAGAATACCACAAATAACATTCAGACAATATTTAGTTTTCTAGTAATTCCCCTACATTAACTAAAATAAAACGTTATTATTTTGACACCACTGCAGCGATAATTAAATTAATCGATGTACCTAATGTATTATATAGTCCAGTTTATATATTCTCCCATAAAATATGTATATTTTCCTAAAAAAAATAAATATCGAATATTCTCAAAAATTCTCGAAAATTTCCGATACACTAGTGGGACACACCCTGTATAATAGCTGTTTAACTCGAATACATCGCAATATATTTATAATGTTTTCATTTATATATATATATATATATATATATATATATATATATATATATATATATATATATATATATATATATATATATATATATATATATATATATATATATATATATATATATATATATATATATATATATATATATATATATATATATATATATATATATATATATATATATATATATATATATATATATATATATATATATATATATATATATATATATATATATATATATATATATATATATATATATATATATATATATATATATATATATATACAGGGTGAGTACCAAGGGCGCCTCGGTCGATTTCTCCATTAATATTTATTATACAGAAAAATTTTCAAATAAAAGTTGTAGGAGGCCAAGAGTACCATATCCAAAAATTATTTCTAATCACACAGGGTGTTTGATGTTAGAGTGGCATATCAAAAGTATATTTTTTTTAAATAGGATACCCTATATATTTTTGCAAATTCTTATTCTTTCTTTAATTGCCTTTTCGAATATGTCATGTTTTTGAAATTCCGTTGCGGCGTTGTCGAATTATTCAACTTTTTTTCAAAAAAATTGTCATTTGAAGACCTCACTAATAAATTCTGCATGAGCGATATTTTCACAGATTAAGCAAACTTTTTTTGTTAAATGTTAAGCAATGCCATGGCCTAGCATCCAGATATTTTAAAGTTGAAATTATTTGTACAGGGTGTTTATTACTATGATACAAAAATGGCCAACTTTAATCTATCATAACTTCATTTTTTAAATGGAATACCCCGTATATTTTCACATATTTGGATAGAGTTTTTTGTCGCTCTACAATTTTTGTTAACTCATAGTTATACCTAAAACCAACGGTTTCCAGTGAAACTGCATTCTAATAAAAACATCAGGTAATTTCTAGAAATTCGGATATCATAGGAGGCATTGGCACGTGTTTTTTTTGTTTTTGCAAGAAGGAACTACGAACATGAAACAATTTATTTATAACAAAACGGTAAATACAATTTTTTTAGTTGTATCTAGTTCATAAGATGTTCAATGTGTCCTCCATTTTCTTGCACGCACAATCTTAGACGACTCAAAAAAGACTGGCTAACATTTATTAATTTCTGAATATAAACGGTCTCTTTTACATAACCCCACATAAAATAAACTAATTTTGTTAGGTCAGGTGACCTAGGTGGCCCACAAATTCGCCCACCTCTACCAATCCACTTATCTGGATATTCATTATTCAAATAGTTGCGTACTTGGGCACTGTAGTGGGTTGGCGCCCCCGTCACGTGTAGCTAAAACCCTCGTATTGTAGCTAATGGTAAATTTTCCAACAAATCTAATAGACTATTTCTTAAAATGTGTAGATATGTTTCTCCATTTATTCTGCCTTCAAAAATATGGCCCAATTACATATCCTCTTATAACTCCACCCCAAACGTTTAATGACCACCTATATTGATAGTCAATACTCCGTCTGAAATGGGGAATTTTCTGTAGAATAATAGTGCAGATTGTGCCTATTAATATTTTCGTTTTTATGGAACGTAGCCTCGTCGGAAAACAACACGTATTCGAAAAATCCGGTTGTTCTCGCACTTTCTGAATTGCCCATTCACAAAATTCTCGTCTCTTAATAAAATCATTAGCTTCTAGTTCTTGCAATAATTGGACATGATAAGGGTGAAACTTATTTTCTATTATAATCCTTGCAATACTGGACTGACTAATATCCAATTCCTACTTAAAATTCTTGAACTTATATGTGGATTTTCTACGAGGCTTAGCACAACAGATGTGTTTTCTTCATTTACGACTGGTGTAATTTGCTTCGTCTTGAAACAATAATGCTCATAAGTGCAAAAAACAAAAAGAACATGTGCCATTGCCTCCTATGATATCCGAAATTCTTGAAATTACCTGATGTTTTTATTAGAATGTAGTTTCACTGGAAACCGTTGGTTTTAGGTATAACTATAGGTTAATAAAATTGTAGAGCGACAAAAACTCTATCCAAATATGTAAAATATACAGGGTGTTCCATTTAAAAATGAGGTTATGATAGATTGAAGTTAGCCATTTTTGTATCATCGTAATAAACACCCTGTACAAGTAATTTCAACTTTAAAATATCTGGAGGCTAGGCCATGGGCATTAGCTTAACATTTAACAAAAAAAGTTTACTTAATCTGTGAAAATACCGCTCGTGCAGAATTTATTAGTGAGGTCTGCACGACAATTTTTTTGAAAAAAGTTGAATAATTCGACAAAGCCGCAACGGAATTTCAAAACTTGACATATTCGAAAAGACAATTAAAGAAAGAATAAGAATTTGCAAAAATATATAGGGTGTCCTATTTAAAAAAACATACTTTTGATATGCCACTCTAACATCAAACACCCTGTGTGATTAAAAATAATTTTAAAATATGGAACTCTTTGCCTCCCACAACTATTATTTGAAGCTTTTTCCTGGATAATAAATATTAAAGGAGATATCGACCGAGGCGCCCTTGGTGACTCACCCTTGTGTATATATATATATATATATATATATATATATATATATATATATATATATATATATATATATATATATATATATATATATATATATATATATATATATATATATATATATATATATATATATATAGAATAAATATAGTGTCCCAACCAAAAGTATGCACCCTGAATAACTTTGGAGATAAAAATTTTTGAAAAATTGGTGAAACACGTCTACCTTGTTTCAAGGGGGCATATTTTAATGTAATCCTTGTATACCTATCATCATCCCGCTATCCTACACGGCCACCCCCTCAAAAAATTCAAATGGCAAGGGGGTCGAGTGATACATCTTTTGAAAAGTCTTTCAATTCCCTACATAACTGTATTTTTTTTTTAACTTTTATCGATTCGTTCTTAAGGAGAATAATTATTTTTTTGGATGATTACACACAGTCGAAATCGTTTAAAAAATCTAAAATACACGGCACTGGATATTGGAATTTATAAAAAAACTTTAGTGCTCTCAAATCAACATGAGTTTTTTCGACATAAAACACTTTCCTTGTCCGTTTAGTTAGTCGTTGGACATAAATTTGTTCACAACCAATTTTAAATCGAGATACATTTTACGAGAGTGAGTTCTCAAAGTGGTTTATACCCTTCAGGAGAGAATAGAAATTGTCAGCATTTATTTTAAAAACGATAATTGTGCTAGAGCTACGGAACGCATATTCAATAGAAATCACCCAGATAGATGGGTTGGTTCTCAGTATGTTTTACAATTATTGACAAAATTTATGGAAACAGGTTCTGTAGGAAACAAATAGCATGAACCTCAGACCGATTAGGAATGAAGCAGTCGGTGGCAGTTCTGGGTCATTTGCAGATGGATAATACTCAATCGATCAGGAAAGTAGCTGAGGGTTCCGGTGTATCACGAAGCAGTGTTCATCGAATTGTAAAGGCCCACAAATTTCATCCATATAAATTTAAATTGGTACACGAATTAAACGAGGATGATCCCGATCGTCGGCTTGAATTCTGTGAAATTTTTAGTGAACAATTAAACAGTAATGTCAATCTACTGTACAACACGTGTTTTTCTGATGAATCGACATTTCCAGTTAAAATGGCAAATAGGCACAGTTGTAGGTATTGGAATGAAACCAATCCACATTTGTTCATGGAAACTCATACCCAAAGGCCTCAGAAGTTAAATGTTTGGGCTGGCATCTTAGGGGATCACATTGTCGGGCCGTTTTTTACTCCTGACAATTTAAATGGCGAAAGGTACCTCGATCGGTTAGAAAATAACATCGACCCAATGATTAAGCCAATCCTCGAAGAAGACGATAATCTTTTTCGAGGGCGAACTGTTTTTTCAACAGGATGGGGCACCCCACATTTTGCTATAGCAGTCCGTCCATTTTTGGATAATCGGTTTCCTGAGCGATGGATTGGAAGAAGAGGTCCTGTGGTGTGGCCCGCTAGGTCACCCAATTTAACTCCCTTGGATTTATTTCTGTGGGGACATATGAAATCGAAGATATTTGCAACAAAACCCGCATCTCTGGAAGAGTTACATGAAAGAATTGTTCGAGAATGCCCTTTATTGACTCCAGATGTGTTCAGAAATGTTCGTACAGAATTTCAAGATAGATTATACTACTGTATGGAAGTCGGTGGGGGTTATTTTGAACAATACATACGATATCTAAACTGCATCTTTTATTTTTATTTCCCGAATCTAAAATAATGAAACAATTATTTCTCAGGAACGAATCGATAAAAGTTTTAAAAAATACACAGTTATGTAGAGAATTGAAAGACCTTTCAAAAGATGTATCACTCGACCCCCTTTGCCATTTGAATTTTTTGAGGGGGTGGCCGTGTAGGGTAGAGGGATGATGATGATAGGGATACAAGTATTACATTAAAATATGTCCCCCTTGGAAACAAGATTAACGTGTTTCACCAATTTTTCAAAAAAAATTTTATCTCCAAAGTTATTCAGGGTGCCTACTTTTAGTTGGGACACCCTGTATATCTGGGCTATTTTAACCGAAGAAGCTGGAACATGTCTAGAGCAAAATTTTAACTTACTTAATTATATTGTTTGATTAAAAATTGTTAAATTTTAAAGAAAATAACAGTTTCATGTGTATTAAGTAAGGTCACGTATAAAACAAGTTTATAATTATATATTATATTATATGTTAATAGGTGTGAGATATGTTTGATATCTACATTAATACTTCCTTCCTATCTACATATGTACATCTGTTCGTTAAAATGCAACATCTTACACTACTAAACTATTTATAAATTGCACGAAGTAGTTTTCTTTCATTCTCTGCCTAAACCATTAACCATGTTTTTCTTTTCGAGCAGATCTATTGGTAACCAAGTTGGCAAAGTCCCATGGGGCAATGTATGTCTCGTAAGGCCGCAGGGGCCTTTGCAGCATCAGCAGCCGTATCACATAGTCGACCGACAAAAATGCAAAAACACCATTATCAGGTAAGTTTCTTTTGTGGATTTTGTATTATTTTGATAAAATGTTGATTTTAAATAAACGCTTATACATTCCATTATAAAATATTATGTATGTAAAAGAAATAATGAAGTATTTAGTTTATAAAATTATTATTTAAAAATCAGTATATTTGCGTACTTCGATTGTGTAAAATAATATGCAATGACTGTATATGTTTATGAAACTACACCATTCTATATCTTTATGTAATGACTTTATTTTATCAAAATGTATATATACATTTTGTACAAGAAAAAAATACGTGTTATAAATTGTAGTACAAATTCCTCTTTAACTTATCAGCAAAAAAATGATTCTGATCCTAACAAGCCGCTGAAATAGAGATTCAAACTTGGGAACAAAGTGTTCGTCAACGTATAAACTTAAAAACTTCCACGTCATTTTCTACAAAGTAGAAATATTTGCATAAAGAATGGGAGTAGAAGACAAACAACACTTGTTATAAAAAATCTCAAGAAATGTATACCAAGTAAATCTTTTAGACAACAGATTATATTTCTGTTTACCCATATTTGTATCAAAACATTATGTAAAGAAAGTAAATCAACATTCGTCAATGTCATAAAATTGATGTTATATGAAACTGAAATTTTATATCTTTACCCTTTGTAATAAATAGAAAAGTTACTCGAAGTAGTAAAATATCTTTGGGTATTTTAAAACGTACTTATATAAATAAATATTTTAAATTGGAATTGGAAATTGGGTATATTTATATACTTGATCCATTTTAATAGTTTGATTATACAAATAACAGTAAATGACAAGTGAACCATTATTTGTCCATCATAAAAATTACAATTACATTTATTTATTTAGCAACAGTAAGTCGAGAATAAGTGTTCTGAATCTAGTTGTTGATAAGTTCCAAAAAATGTCTGCTTTAGTTCAGTAAAACTGAAACCCAATGTTTTTAAAATCTGTATAAATTTAAAATAATATCACCTATGTGGTTGTTATTCGAGATATTTGAAAATACACATAGAAATTCTTACATACGTTACTTGTCATACTTATAGGGTACATTCAACTAACCTGTCTAATACTAGGTGGATGTTGGTTTAAAAAAAGTTCAACAACCACCTCCCAAGTCATCGAATTAACTATAGAAAATATAGGAAATCTAGATTTATTTCAGTAATCGGGACTCGTGAACTCGTACTACTGGGAATGTTAACTTTGCCAGCACTGATCTACCGTTCTTCAACGGTAATTTACATCAGCTACAGCATTAACCCAGCTTGGTGGGTATGTTGATGATCCACTATACGATAATCAATTGGCAATACTACCTCTTATGTAAAGTTTTTATTGTTATCAATGGATTACCTCAAACTAGACATCTTTCAGGAATTAGTCGTATCGTCTACTCTCTTTCTTCTTAAGATTGCAGTTTTTAAGAAGAAAAAATGACACATGCATTTAATCTATATATATATATATATAAACGAGGTCCTTGAATTAGCTATGTTTAAGAAATGAACCTTGACAACTATTTTATCTATGCAGGAGGCGTGTGTATAGCAGGAAAGTTTGCTGTAACTGGAATAGGATATGCTGAGGCCACTAGATATTTGATATTTAATTTACCGTGATTATGTTTGATCCGTTTTGATTATTACTTCTTCAAGGGAACATTCACACACTGGAAAATATATAAACTAAAACAAAGACAAAAAAAAATACTCGACATAGCCTTTGGGAAAGTATTTATAGTTTATTTCAAACCTATATGCAACATAAAAAAACATCGGCTTCTTAGACGGCAGTAAAAGGATTAAAAAAGCATGTTGCAAATAAGTTTGAAATAAACTGTAGGTATAAAATAGAAATACAAATGTCCAGATGCTAGTGGTTTTGGAGTGCAGGCGTGTCACAACGGGAGGATGTAAATCTAGGGACAAACGGTATATATGACTTTTTAATCGCGGATGTGCTATATTTGTAGGTCAGCGGTTTATGTCTCTAGTTAATACAAATATCAAACGCTACGGTTAATACGGTACTTTGTGAGGCACGGTGAGGTTCCTATCAAAGATCTAGGGAAAAACCTTACTCGTGCTGATTACGTATATCGGACGACACGGTTAATACGTTACGTCGTGTGGCACGGTGAGGTTCTTATCAAAGTTCTAGAGAAAAACCTTACTCGTGCTTACTATACGAATGAAGTCCGGATATGGTTGATGTTGACCTAGTGATGTACCACTAGGTTCCCATTAACTAATTCGTTTCTTTAAGGCAAACTGTCCCTGAGCTGACTAGACCGGAGATATGCGTGCGGAGCTAAAATGTACGCGCACTAGGTATTGATAAAATGATTGGTTATTACATTTATCTTCGAGCCTTTCTATTTTACCACTTAGGTTTAGTGGCTACTGATTGGTAATTACACCGCGGGGCGCGGTAAGGTTCTTTTCAAAGGTCTCTGACCGTTCGGTATTCGTAGACAATTAACGGACAAGAGAATATAGCAGAAATTTGGACACAAATGGTAAATGACGGAAATGCACCAAAATCAACAATAAAGGAGTACAATTGTGAACAATAATTCTTACCACTGTAGGACTCGGCGGAGCACACTGGAGTTCTGGAGCTACTTGTTCGGCACCACCGGCGGATCTGACGACTTGTTAGAAGTCTCTATTTATTTTTGGCTCGTGTGTGCAGTTTTATTCACAGATCCCCTACACGAAAGTCACGTGCCTATGTGTTTCAAAGGATTCAGAACTGTGGTGTGCGCGTCGTAAAGTATTTCAAGCAAGCTTGGCGGATGGTGCATAAACAAATTCCCTGCGTTATTTAACAAATGTTTATAAAATAATCCGACGCCGGGAAACGCTTTCTCATAATTTTAAAACTACATTTACAAAAAGAAATCTTTTAATACGGTCACGGATTAATATTTTACTATAAATGAACCAATGATCTATTATCTAAATTATTTAAACAAAAATAGAAACATACTATTTTATCATTAACAACTACTCTCAACTCGGATTTGATTTAAACTAAATTAAATTCAAATTTCAACTTCTTACTTGGCGGTTCTATAGTAGAAAAATAACAATGGGTTTATCATTGAGATGATAAAATAACTTAAGATTACCCTGAAAATAAACCGGTTTGAAACAATTACGTTTCGTAAATAATTCTTATTCTACATACTGGATTTCTAAAATAACTTGAACTTTGGTTCAAAGTGGTTTTAAAGGAAATAATAATACTAGTTATAGTATACACGGTGTACCAACTTAAAAGATGAACCCAATTAGGTCTTATTACAACAGAGAATTGTTAACGGAAAAATCATTATATTAAAACTGCATCTTAACCATTGACCCGGCTCGTCTAGTGATTTTCCTAAATATACAAATGTACATATTAACTGTTTAACTCGAATACATCGCATCCATTTATAACACATATTGTTCCAAAATAATTTAATAAAATTGTGTATGTTTACTTAGAACCTAATTTGAGTAGAGTGTCAGAAGAATCACTGAAATGGAAGGTGTATTTATTATCCAGTATGCGTTTTACAGTGTTTGGTGACGGTTTCTGCTTTTGTGGATATCGAGTAGAAAATGTACTACAAGTTCTTGATGTTGCTTTATCACATTCTCCATAAATAATAAACAAATTCAAAAAGTTGTTTGTAATCATAGCTAATTTGATAAAATTTTTACTAAAAATTAATTATTTTAGTTGGATTGACCACCCAGCCGTTAGTAGCTCCTAAATTTTCCAAATTTTCTGATGCGTACTTTTCCCTATATCGATCGATGCAGTTCCTTTTGCTACACCCTGTATAGGTACCCATACAAAGAATCATTTGTATGTGAACATGTTTTTATGCACCTTTCTACTTACTCCTGTTTGTTTTTGTAACTTAATATTTACACATATACCATTTAAACACCTTTCACTATAAATTATTTAATCAAATCGGTGGACGATTGATTTTTTATAAGGCTTATTATTTTAGGAATATATCTTAATTAAAAGTAGCACAATTTCCTTTTCTTAAAATAACTTAAAATTGCATCGTTAGGCTGTTACAATCATTGCTGGTTCCCCTTAACCATGACCTTGCTTCCCACTCTGAAATAAATGAAAATCGATTGTACTCGATCGCAGTGAATGGGCGTCTCGACGCCGGATATGAAAGCTGGTTTTGTGTTAAACATTTCTTCTCTGTATAGTAGTCAATATTAAGAGTAAATGATTATTAATGATCACAATTTACGCATTAAATGTTAATTGGTTTACATATATGCATGTATAACTAATTAATGGGAAACATGTTTTAATTAACATATGTGTTGGGAGTTTCTAAATTGCTATGCTAATTCGTCTGCAAATTCTATATGCAGAAATAAGAAACGTATTAACTCGTGCGCGCAAATGCTCTTTAAAGCCTCTGCGGCCATTTGCAACAAGGTTAAAAAATAGTGGTTTTTATTAAGGCTGGGAATTTTCCAGATTTTAGTATTCGAATATCGTTCGAAAAAATATTCGAATATTCGGATTATTCGAATTATTCGAATAGTTATATGAATTATTCGGATATTCGAATATTCGATGCTAGACCATCAGTGGTTCCCTACGTCTATGGTAGCGGATTTTTTTACGTTCGAATAACACTTATTAACAAACCACGTACCAAATTTCATAACACTAGTGTTCTGACATATTAGATAAAAACTAAGGTTGGGAATCGAATACGAATAATTCGAGTATTCGGATATTCGAGTATTCGAATACGAATTATTCTAATTGGAAATTATTCGAATAATCGAATATTCGAAATATTCGAATACTCGAATATATTCGAATACTCGAATATTCGAATACTTGAATATATTCGAGTTTTCGAATATTCGATTATATTTGAGTAAATTTGAGTATTAAAATATTATTTCAAATTATGTACGAATAGGAATGCTGTATGCATCCAACCAAAGTAGGTAGATCGTAGGTATAGGTAGGTACCTATTCTATATATATATATATATATATATATATATATATATATATATATATATATATATATATATATATATATATATATATATATATATATGTGTTTCAAAGGATTCAGAACTGTGGTGTGCGCGTCGTAAAGTATTTCAAGCAAGCTTGGCGGATGGTGCATAAACAAATTCCCTGCGTTATTTAACAAATGTTTATAAAATAATCCGACGCCGGGAAACGCTTTCTCATAATTTTAAAACTACATTTACAAAAAGAAATCTTTTAATACGGTCACGGATTAATATTTTACTATAAATGAACCAATGATCTATTATCTAAATTATTTAAACAAAAATAGAAACATACTATTTTATCATTAACAACTACTCTCAACTCGGATTTGATTTAAACTAAATTAAATTCAAATTTCAACTTCTTACTTGGCGGTTGTATAGTAGAAAAATAACAATGGGTTTATCATTGAGATGATAAAATAACTTAAGATTACCCTGAAAATAAACCGGTTTGAAACAATTACGTTTCGTAAATAATTCTTATTCTACATACTGGATTTCTAAAATAACTTGAACTTTGGTTCAAAGTGGTTTTAAAGGAAATAATAATACTAGTTATAGTATACACGGTGTACCAACTTAAAAGATGAACCCAATTAGGTCTTATTACAACAGAGAATTGTTAACGGAAAAATCATTATATTAAAACTGCATCTTAACCATTGACCCGGCTCGTCTAGTGATTTTCCTAAATATACAAATGTACATATTAACTGTTTAACTCGAATACATCGCATCCATTTATAACACATATTGTTCCAAAATAATTTAATAAAATTGTGTATGTTTACTTAGAACCTAATTTGAGTAGAGTGTCAGAAGAATCACTGAAATGGAAGGTGTATTTATTATCCAGTATGCGTTTTACAGTGTTTGGTGACGGTTTCTGCTTTTGTGGATATCGAGTAGAAAATGTACTACAAGTTCTTGATGTTGCTTTATCACATTCTCCATAAATAATAAACAAATTCAAAAAGTTGTTTGTAATCATAGCTAATTTGATAAAATTTTTACTAAAAATTAATTATTTTAGTTGGATTGACCACCCAGCCGTTAGTAGCTCCCTAAATTTTCCAAATTTTCTGATGCGTACTTTTCCCTATATCGATCGATGCAGTTCCTTTTGCTACACCCTGTATAGGTACCCATACAAAGAATCATTTGTATGTGAACATGTTTTTATGCACCTTTCTACTTACTCCTGTTTGTTTTTGTAACTTAATATTTACACATATACCATTTAAACACCTTTCACTATAAATTATTTAATCAAATCGGTGGACGATTGATTTTTTATAAGGCTTATTATTTTAGGAATATATCTTAATTAAAAGTAGCACAATTTCCTTTTCTTAAAATAACTTAAAATTGCATCGTTAGGCTGTTACAATCATTGCTGGTTCCCCTTAACCATGACCTTGCTTCCCACTCTGAAATAAATGAAAATCGATTGTACTCGATCGCAGTGAATGGGCGTCTCGACGCCGGATATGAAAGCTGGTTTTGTGTTAAACATTTCTTCTCTGTATAGTAGTCAATATTAAGAGTAAATGATTATTAATGATCACAATTTACGCATTAAATGTTAATTGGTTTACATATATGCATGTATAACTAATTAATGGGAAACATGTTTTAATTAACATATGTGTTGGGTGTTTCTAAATTGCTATGCTAATTCGTCTGCAAATTCTATATGCAGAAATAAGAAACGTATTAACTCGTGCGCGCAAATGCTCTTTAAAGCCTCTGCGGCCATTTGCAACAAGGTTAAAAAATAGTGGTTT